>BQNB010157421.1:8274-15153 GCA_026074375.1 Tanacetum coccineum | reverse complement strand
CTCTCTTAAACAAATAAAACATTATCTTTCTCTCTTGTCTCGGGTCATAAGACGCAAACAAACACTTTCATAACCTCATTCGAACCAACAAATAACACTAGGGCTTTTCATACAAGGTCATAAGAAGAACCACGAGCCAAGGTTAGGTATTTGTATGAGCTTTGAAGCTAGGTTTGGTTATTCGATCATGTAAAACACATTTGGGTTGCCATACTACTCGCAAACACTCGAACCGATCACTAGGACTCTTTGTAAGTCACGTTCAAGCTTATACACTTCGTATAATAATTTTTACTTGATGTTTAGTTGTGTAGGTCACGTTAAATATGTGATTAACAAGTTTTTATGGGTGTGAACACACATGGTTCAACCCATGTGTGGCACAGGTAGATAAATATACATACATTTGACCTTGTATGGTGTTAGAATACAATAAAAGTATGTAATGAGATTTAATGACAAGCAAGAGCTTAAACGTGCTCGTTTAGACGCAAATGTGAACACTAAGATGAACAATAACTCTTACAAATGAATTTTACGAAATCTATACGTAAACGTTTCTTGAAATCATAATGGCGAGGCTTGGGGAGGAGCATACGACCTTATTTAACGCATGAATGTGATGAACACGACCCGTATATAAGCTAAACAAACTTAGCTTGGCTACTAGAACTATTACCAAACCATATATATTGCTAGAAGAATGAATGGACTACTAATGGGCCTTGTTAGGCCAAACAGTCCATTAACGGATGTTAATGGGCCCAACAACCCATTAGTAGGGGACCCGTAGCTTATTATTAAGCTCATTCGAGCTTATTGATGGGCTAATGACTTATTGAAACCATGAATAGAATGACATGCATGAAAAGAAACCCTTAAAGGGCCTATAAGGCCCACTAGCCCACGTACGAACCAAACAGGCCCAACAAGTTAACCTTGTGGGCCCACAGCTTATTAATAAGCTCCCTCGAGTTTATGGAGAGGTCTAGTGTGCTTATTAAACTTATAGGAACCCTAACATAAAAGGTAAACCAAACCGTACCCTTAGTGGGCTTGGTGACAGCTTATTTGTGAGCTTATGCAGTTCAGTAAGCTTATTATGAACCTAGAAAAACTAATGGACCTAAATGGATCAAGCCCAAACACTTAAAATACTATTCAGACTCATATCGGGCCCAAAAAGCCCATTAACGAGCTTAAGGCTTATTGAATAAGCCACAAGATAAAAACAGCTTAAACAGAATCCCTTTAGTGCTTAATGAGATAAGAAAATAAGAGGGATCATAGGATAAACCTTTGTGTACCATTCGGACTAGAGTTATTAGGCTTACGAACCCAACAAGCTCAAATAAGCTCATCTGAACTTATTTTCCAGCCAAACAGTTTCATATGAGCTTATATAGGTCAAATAAGAGCTAATGTACTTTTAGAATCCTAAATGGACTCTTTGTTTGCTTAATGGGCCTTGACGAGCTCAATAAGCCAATAAGCTCAAATAAGCTCATCCGAGCTTATTTATAAGCTGACAACAGCTTATGTAGCTTATTGGAGTTATTAAAACCTATTTTCACTTATTAGATCTTAATTGGGTTTAAAATACGATTTTTATAAATTAAGGGGGCTAAAAGTGTCAAATTTCAAACCTAAGGGTTAAAACAGTCAAAACTGGATTTATAAAGCTTTAGGGACTGTTTTTGTAGCTTCTGAAACTTAAGGGACTGTTTTGAGAACATAAGGACCTAAAGTGTACTTGTTGAAAAGTTAAAAGACTAAAAGTGTAAATGTGGAAACCTAGGGGTTTAAAGTGTAATACTATAATTTCATAAACATAAGGACTGTTTTTGTAAATATAAGAAACCTAAGGGTATTTCATGAACAAAGGTAATTTTAATAACCACTTAACATACTGTACGGGTTATATATTGTTCGGATATTATACGAGTTAAACCACGACTTAATAAATACGAATATTTATTAATAACGTTTATACATAAACTAGAGCGTGTGTAATCGTATACCTTCCCAAGAGCCATCAAGTCCAGACAAATATAATAAACATGTGCACCACCACACAAGTGATAACAGTATATATATAAACTAGCAGATTATGGTAGTTTATGCATTAAGTCATTAGCCTAAACTTGTAGACTAAGACTGGCCGTATGTACTTAGGTATTTGACGGTGTGATCCATTGCCATACTTGGATATATTTATCATTTTCAGAGGACTACTTACTAAGGTGAGTTCATAGCCCCATGTTTTACAATTATTTAAATGATTTACATCTTTGGGGTGAGAACATGCTTTGTTTTACAAATTGGACGCAAGTGTACATTTTATACAATGATTACATGTTTGCCTCTGTAGGTTAACCACATGAGCCCTTTTCTTGAACTATCACTTACTAGATTGTGAGCGGATATGTTATAAAATAGATCTTTTTGGGATTGAGAGATCCCCCGTTTTAGGTGTGTAGGTTCACCTATGCCGGCGTCACGACAACAAACGTATACACTGGTCAGATTTTGGGATGTTTTGCCGAGTTTAGAACATCACCCATGGGCATTTATTGGCAATTTATTGCATTCATACATGTCGAGATTCAGTGTCATGAGCTTATGAAAACGTAATTACTTTTTATGATGTTTGCATCTGTTGCTTAATCATACACTTAGAAATCTTGCGGTCCTACTATTGATTTACATTAACCTATGATTTCACCACTTTATGTTGACATTTTAGCATGTTTTTCTCTGGTCATAAGGAACGAGGTGACTAGATACATTGGGGGTCACTCTTTAGAAGAGTCAGTACTAAAGATTTGGGGCGTATTACATTTTAGGAACATTTGTTATAAACCAAAATCTTTACTTATATTGTCGAGCAATTTGATGCCATGAGCTTATGTAATGAACAAGTATTTTGTTAATCCAATGTATCTTTTTAAAACGACACATTTAGTGGTCGTTCTCATATCTTGTGCTTTATTGATCTATGAAGTAACGCCCTCGGATATTCAACATTCCGCTGCAACCCAGATTTGGGGGTGTTACACCCTCCTTATACTTAGGCAGAACTCGAGTCAATACATATGCTATCAGGATACCACTAAGCTGTTATCAGATCATCGAAAAGATGTCATCTTAGAACAGTGATGCTGATGCACAACATCCTTGGTCACTCAAGGTCTCTCAAATATGACTCTTGTTTATTTCATACGGAGAGGTTCACACATTTCTATTGACTTTCTCACCCGAGTTAGTTAGGTATTAAAAAGTGACAGTCTACTCCAGTCTCCGATTACTAAAACCAAATGTGCACTATTGAGTCTAGAGACAATAAAGAGATCATCCATAAATCTTACTAGGACGCTATTCAAATATTCTTTGTTCTCATACACTGTGAAGGCAAGTAATATCTTAAGAGTCCTACGCATTATCCTTGTGATTTTGCCAGAACATTAGAGTGATACTAAAGTAATTACAATGACGATGGAAATCTTTTTAGAGCCAACATCAAACAAGCTCTGCGGTAGGTGACTTGTGATATCCTATATGGATCAAACTTATGACACTGGATATCGATTCGATCCAGACTATAAATTGAGGGTTGATGAATTTTGAAATGCTTAAAACTCTCGATGTGTCACAAAATCACTTTATCAAGTGACACGTTGATTGATTTTTTCAAATCAATTTTTGATTTAATTGGTAAGACTTTGTCTTACTTGTTCACTCATACCATGTTATCTGCTTTAAGATGCTTCGATAATGAGAATGGCTAACGCAACTGTGAAACTCTGTCAAGGAGATTCCTTAGAATTCTACCTGATCACAGGCAGTATTTATACTGATTAACGGGGAACCGTGGTTATTGCAACCGTATATTAGTGACAAAGACACTTTCGTCTATATATGTTGTTTATCACTAACCCATTTATGCAGGAAATCCCGATGGTAGCCGCAGCTGGTTCAAGACAAGTCAAGATTTATAGTCGTATGCTCATACTCGACTAACATATATAAAGACATTATGAAAGCTCAAGTACATGTTTCAAGACTTTCGCTACTCTGATACCGCACGGTCTTTCTTGAAGCGATGAAGTGGTAAAGTTAAAGAACTTTAAGAAAGATGTTTTAATCAAGCTTTCAAGATAAAGATCAAGTACAGTATGAGCATGTCGGTCCGAAAGTCACAAGTACACAAGATGGCAAAAGATCACTAGATGATGATTAGACATTATGTTTGGTTGATGATCTCAAAAAGCTAAAAGATCACATGCAAGTCAAGTTTAAAGGAACAAGCTTAAGGCCTAACCATCCAATGATCACTACAAATATCACAAGTTAAAGATTGAAGTTTTAATTGACTACCGCAGGACACAAGACTGAAGACAATCATAGTATGCTAGGATTAAGTTTTTGTAAATCGGAGTGACCTCCCTTTAGGGGAGATTGTTAGAAACACAAAAAGTATCAATCACTACCAATATATCGTTAGATAGCTCATAGCATAATATTTGGAACCTTAGTAAGCTAGTTAGGCCAAAGCCCATGAAATCCAAGGCCTATGGCCGGCCAAAAGATAGTATAAGTACCCTCTCTATAGCTTGGAGAAGGTGTTGGTTGTTTCATTTTCTCACATTTCATAATCTAAGCCTCTCTTTTACTTTCTCTCACTAGAAGCAACCCTCTACTCCTTTCTCTCTCTAGCTTTCTTTTATATTTGTTGTGTGTTTAGATACATCATATATTTTTCACTTATAATACTAGCTACCATAATAGTATTAAGATGTCTCCATATCAACCGTTGTACGAGAGGTTGTCCCTATTTGTTATTCTGTATCTGTCAGGGTTGTCAAAAGTAACAGCGATTGACGAGTTGTTGGTGGAACGAGATGGTTTGTTGCGTCAGCTTAGGTAGAATTTATTAGCTGCCAAACATCGCATGGAAATAAAGGCTAACCGTAAATGACGAGAAGTTGAGTTTAATGTTGGAGACATGGTGCTCGTCAAGCTTCAGCTATATCGGCAACTCACTTTAGCTAAGCGTCTCTCTAACAAGCTATCCAAGAGGTATTATGGTCCGTATGAGGTATTGGAGCGTGTCAGGAAAGTGACCTATCGCTTGCACTTCCTGTTACAAGTAAGATACATACGGTATGCTTTTTAGGTACCAAAAATGAGGTAGTGTTGGGTCTTCTCGAGGAATTCCAAGAAGAGCAGCCAATAGAACAACCTTTGGCAATATGTGACTCTCGCGTGGTGTTGCAGAATTAGATTCTAGTCAAACCAGTCTGGAAGGATCACCAGATGAGACCACCTGGGAATGGTTGTCCTGCTTTCAATCAGCATATCCAACTTACAACCTTGAGGGCACGAAGGTTGCTGAATGGGAAGGGAATGTTACCTCTGAGGTAGTGTATAACGAGCGAGCAAATGGAGCGTCGGTTGCACCGATTTGGCATGCAGACTTGGTGATGGGTTACGATTACTATCATAGTTTTATTTGTTTTAGGATACGTGATGTGTTGTAAAAGCTTTAAATTTACAATATTAGTTTCACAGAATTTTAAACTAATATACGAGTACAGTATAAGACAAGTATGTAGTATAATATTTCAGGTAAGACTAGGTCAATCCACAGGGATTGTTTATGTTCGTATAATCACAAGAAGATAAGACAAATGATAATAACTTTTGCAAGTAAAATAACAAGTAAGTAACAAGGAGTAAATTCAATGATAAAGAGATATGACTACTCGAATAGCTTCATATAATTCAGTAGCGGTGGTGATAATCATGATCTTAATTCTTATTCTTAATTCACGGAAAACGCGTTTCTCGTCAAAAGAGCGTTTTCACAAATTAACCGTTTTAACTCAAGACTTATATTCGATTGACTTAATCAAATGTGTCACTCAATTAACGAAGTCACTATGATATAAAATCTATTTTGTTTATCAACTAACATGAGCAGAATCCTCCAACCAAATAAAAAAGATCATAGACACATCTTCAAAAATCATATAGTACACAATGGGTCTTTCGACCTATATCATTATGCATATATAATCAAAAGTGATAAACAAAGTTTAGAAGATCAAATATGAGATTAACAAGAACATACTAATATCAAACGCTTTTTTATTATATTAACACATCTGAGTATTCATAAGAGGTTTAGCCTCTCATGGCTACCGAGTTCATAATAATTGGAATAGAAGTGTAATAAAAGACATACAAGATTCGGTTAGATCTCGGATTACACAAGATGTCACGAGTACACCCAATTACAAATAACCAAAACTATATAACCTTTTAGTACAATTATTACTTTAAATTTTAACCTGTATTCTTGATGGTTCTTCTCCTGGAATTCATGAGATGAGATTGATATTTGATAGTAGAGTGTGTATGTTAAAATAGCTTATTCAAGCCTGTTATTTATAGGTTGTTCAGGAGGGTAAGTGCGGCGCATAAACTTATTTATGCGTTGTACTTTTGACTCGGCGCACATATAGGAAAGTATGGCGCACATATTCATTGACTATTTCATTGACTTTAGGAGAAAGTGCGGCGCACACCGAAGATTGTGCAGCGTACTTATTTAGTTTTTTGGATTTTATTCTTTAACTTTATTTAGCTTGACTCCACTATGGTATAAACACTTGTATCTTGCACACTTTATGCACGGACTATCTTGCACATATTTCATGTTATTAAGTGCCGAAAGTTCACGAGAAATGCTAATAATATATACAATAAAACCACTAAAAATATGTATATATATGGCGTTCATATACATGTTTGAATTGTGGTAGGATATAGTCTTGTTAGTTTGTGTGAGTTATACTCATAAACTAGTATTTAAGG
>BQNB010157420.1:0-15153 GCA_026074375.1 Tanacetum coccineum | reverse complement strand
TCTTAAACCTATGAATCTCGCTCAACATTTTGTTGATGTTTTAAGCATCATTTTTAGGTAAGCTTAATGGTTCTAAGATAGAGCGAAGTGGCTAGAAGAGACCGTAGGATGCTTGGAGTTTCTTTATGCTTTCTGTTTGAATAAATGCATTTGCATGAATTGTTTGGTTTATGTTTTGCATGTCATTTATTGACGAGACCTCTTTCTCATTAATAAAGACACCATTAGGTTTTGGGTATTGTTATGACACTTTGTGTCTTTGCTTTAATTTAGTTTTCATTTTAGTATTCTCTATATAGACACCATGTGTTGTGATGATATCCATTCTTGTTTACGCCTCGCGTTTCCGCCTTGGCGGGGTGTGACACTACGTACTTACTTACCTATCAAACAATATGTAGCAGCATTGTACTTTGCTCGCCCAAAAAGCAAAAATTATAAAGTTTGAAATGCAAAAAACCCGTAAGCAAAATACAAAAACTTGAGCATCTATTATCTTCATAAACTACTTTGAGGGTGATACCATTTTTTGTTCATATTCTAGTTTTATCTAGGATCATGTTTAATATCAGACTTTCATATAAACAATATTTTTTTAATGGATCCAAATTTAAATGTATAACGTCGATATTGAGCAATAACTGGTCGTAACTAATTCCCTAGCTAACTGTCTAAGACCATTGGAACCAACTATGAAAAAAATATTTTGATTCAACCTATTATAAGTGCATGCATACATTGTTGTATTCTAGATGGACAAATGGTCTTGAGGGTTGCAATCATAAGCACAAGTTTATTCATGAAATCCTTTCTATCGTACTTAATATTATAGCTTGGTTAGTATTTAAAGGTTGCTTTCAATATCATTGATCTAATAGTTGTGGATGCAATATTTAAGAGAGACAACATATGGCTTAATGTGGTCACCTGTCGTGCTTATTTTGTGGGGATATAGCATTCATATTTATGTCTATAGAATAATTGAAATTTATACGTCTCATTATTATTTCTACGTAGTCTCTATATACAATATCCCTTATGAATAAGATGGTTAAACACTCTTTACCTAAAGCCAATAATGTTATAATATTAACTACACTAATAAGGCTCCTAATGTGGTTGTTGGTTAATAGCTCTTTTGGTACAAACATATAAGTTCAAATTTCAGTGTATAGAGATTACATTAGTATCCTGCAATTACTTACTTTTATCAAAGTGCTATATAAAGAGAGAGCTATGAAAAAAACCTTGGTCGAAAACGCCAGATGTAATGTCGTTGGATGATATGTTTCTATTGAGAGAAAGAGTAGGCGGCATGATATATTTCATTCAGACATACAAAATTTTGAAGGCACACATTTTTTAGTAAGTCAAACCTTTGTATCCAAATCCTTCCTCTCCTAATAGAAATAAGAGCATAACACTTGTCAGCTTAATGAAAACTTGCAGACTTTTTTGAAATGGAACTACATACAAATATAACACTTAATCTGTACATAGTGCATGGAAATTCTCGCTGTTTGGGGACATCATCACCAAACAGTCCAATCACGATTCTGCCTGCAATTTTCTCAACTGGGTTTCGAATGCTATATCAAAAAACACTTTGTTTGTTACTTTTGCTGCAAAGGAACATCCAGCATATGAAACTGATAGTATAATTATGCAGTGCATATAAAAGTATCCAAACACCCTGTAAATACTCTAATGTCCTCAAAGTTGAATATCTTATCAGAAATACATTTGGCGATGTTAGTTTAGAACACATCTGGTTGTGGCTATAAACTCACAAAGCTAACATATATATGCAAAATACGTACTGACCTCAACACTCACCCTAATACAGCTAGCTAAATTTCACAGATTTCTGGAATTTGAGCACTCAATTTTTTCGGCTTACACTTCAAAAGCTCAACTTTATGGCTTCTTTTGAAACTTGTGGGCTTATATAGATTAAGCTTATTTATAGGCTTATGAGCTTATCTGTTTGCGTGAAAGTAACATTGTGTTCTCGAGATTAAGAAAATGAAGAGAAAAGTAAGAATCTGTAAACCTAAAACATTACATGTTGTTGAGCATTCATTTACGTTTCTCATAAATTTGGAAATAAATCGTCATCGAACTCGCAATCAAGAGACTGTGCCAAGCAAACCATGTATGATATAAATATTGGACATACTCATAGATATATTGTGCATAGTGTCCCTTAAGAGTAGTACCAGACATCTAAATCTGATTACTATTGTCTTCTACAAAAATAATTTTATTCCTGAAAAATATACACATGTCCATATAACCAATAGCAATCTATATTATTCTTAAAGGCGATGTAAGATTAAAGTAAGAGTAAGAGACTTACAAAAGATGTCTAGTTAGAAACCATAGAGACGGAATCATCTGAGCTAACTTACAGTGAAACTGCATCAACCCCGTAGCTGGAAACAACAATTAAGATGTTATAACATTGTGCTTTGCAAATAGATTTCAAATATTGGTAAGTCTGTTTTTAAAAACTATTATTTCCTATACATACCTCTCAAAACCAGGAGCAACGTTTTCGAGATACCAACCTGCAAAAGCACGAAGAGATGCATTTTTCACTCGCGTAGATCTAATTGTTGAAGCATAAATATATTGTGTACTCCGTGCATATTCGTCTGGTAATTTCCTAATAGTGGATATATTTTCCTCTAATCTATTCATAAAATGATCCATACTTAAAATATCCGTGAAGGAGCTGTAGAATCACAAAATACCACTTATTAATATCCATTTCAAACAAATAAGTAAAGATATACAACTATGGATAGATATGGTTTTATGACTTGGTGTCTTGCCAAAATGGGTTCACTTCAAGATATAGAATCATGAGTGTAGCATTGAGGATTTTTGCATTAGCTACTACATCATAGATCTAACAGAAAATATCAAAAATAAGTAAAAGCATGCATATAGTAAGAGTATAAGACACATATTACTAATGTGTCATGATTGTATGTTAACATATGTTACACACATGTCAACCTCAATATACATTCCCGCTTGAATAACCCTCACCTTCTCCAAAAGTAAATAGAACAGTTTACGGTAAATACCTAGGGTTAGAAAGTAACCATGGTTAAGTTAGGAAGATATTTTGACTATAAATACCCATGCATGCATAAGTGATCTTTACCTAAACTCTTTATACTTGCAAAAATTATTTCTTTCTCTCTTTTACACTCTCAAAACCCACGGCACAAATAAGCCCCCAGACCCCCCCAAATCCATACTTTGATTTTGTAAGAGTATACAAACCCTTTTTACACAAACATTCTGAAGGTATTCTAAGGTGGTTTGCAAGCATAGTTCATCATTTCAAGGATTATGAAGAAAAAGGAATTGGAGTAGGGGTTTTGGAAAACCTAATCTAGGGTTATAAGTTGAAAGCTTGATTTTGAACTAAACACGGGTTAGTACTTATATCTATTCTCTTATATCATTTACTAAGTTTTTCTTAATTCCTTCTATACTTTTATTTCTTATGATTTATGTGTTACATGTTAAATATAGCCATGATTCACACTAATGAACTTTCAATGTTGTAAAATGAATTATTAATTATGTTTATGATTCTATGTACTTATTCTTATGTCATATGGTCCTATATATCATGGAAAAGTGAAAATAAAAGTATGTCAACCTATGGATTTAGTATAAACATGTTTAGAATAAATTAGGGTTTTATAATGTTTTCTTAATATTCACATGTGAAAATAATGAAAGTAAAAGGGTTAACACTTGTTTACATTGAAATGTATGAGGATAGGGATGATATTGAACTTATTATAAGTACCAAATATGTTAAAATATGGTATAAGAGTTTTTTATAGCTAACTACTTAAACTAGTTTAATACAATAAAATATAAGTTTTAAACACATTTTTGGAAATACTAATCTTAGGGGCTGTTTTGTAATTCGAAACAATACATATATGTCTTTTGATTTCATAAAATACTACTTGTCACAAGGATCGACCTTGGGTCTTAAAGAACTCGAACACCGGTTAATAACGAAGGAAGGATACGCCATTTAAAGTTTAGATAGTTAATTTTTTATAAAAACAATTTTTATAAAAAGTACCTATTCACCACAGATAAACTTATACTTTATAAAAATCCATAATATGATTATAAACTGTCAATTACAGAAGAACTGTGTTCGAAAGAATCGCTAAAAACGGAGCTATAACGAATAAGATACGACTAAAACGGGTTTTTCGTAATTAAAAGTATAAAATCGAGTATATAGCTGTTGTGAATAGTAAAAACACTATTCATCGCAGAAAATCAAAAACTTGAAAATGTAATATTTTGATCACTCGTCTTACTACGAAGACGTGGACGTAAGAAACGCGAGCAACGGGCTTAAAGGAATCCAAATTAGGTCATTTTTTACGAAAAAATGTATATTATTTCGTTTTCACTTTATAAATATTATTTTACTAAAACGATTAGTCGGTGATTATGCTATATAGAATATTGAGTGGTTATCAAAGTGCTATATTACTAGGGAGTTTCATAATGAGGCCTCTTCGGATGGCGTATCGATGAGTTGTTGGATTTACGATTTAAAGTGTCCTAAACTCCTCGTACGTCATGTCATGACCTCTTTAATTATGATAGCCCGAACGATAGTACGATGTAACAACTATGAGATTATATTCAATGTTATTAATTGAAGTACTCTGTACTTATACGGCCTTAATTTAAATAGGTTGCATTTATCGTCTTGCGTGACGTTTATCTGTGTTATATTTGAGCTATCTGTACTCAAGGTGAGTTCATAGCCCCACTTTTACAGTTTTATTGATTTACTATTACTTGGGGTGGAAACATGCTTTGTTTTATAAATTGGACGCAAGTGTTGAAAGTATATTGATTATGTGTTGCCTAAGTAGCGATAACCCTCCTGAGCCCATTATCATGAACTGTCAATTGCATAGATGTAGTTGTTAATTGCATTATGTGAGCGCGAATGATATAAATAGATCTATTGGGATTAACCTCCCCGTTTGGGTGATTAGCTATCACTGGGAACGAACGTTGACCATGTCGGACTTGGATGTTGTGGGTTACAACATCTGTACGGGCAAAATAACTGCTAAAATAGCAAATATAGGTTGAGCTTCGGTGTCATGAGCTTAGTGCAACAGTAATCTTTTTTTTTTTTTTTTCTTTTTTTTTTTTTTTTTTTTTTGTTATTTTGGTTTTTTGATTGTGGCATATGTTGTAACTTCACGGGAAGTCTTGCGGTCCTTGCATAATTTAAATTCATAGAACCTTGAATTCACCAACCAATTTTGTTGACATTTTTAAGCCTGTTGTCAGGAGGTCTTTAGGCTCGAGTGCCATGGATGCATTTGGATTATGGGGGTTTTCGCTGCGCTTTGGATTGTACAGTTAAAGACTTATGTGTATCATGTTTTGGGAAATCTATGTTGTTCTTTTGTAATATGAAACAAAAAGAACAAGTAAAGCTATAAGCTTTTGTAATATGTATTTTATTTAAATCCAATGTATCAAATCTAACGAATTTTTGTGTCGTTCTTATACTATATCTTGTGCTGTTGATCTTGAAGTAACATGCCCCGGATCCTTATTCCGCTGCGACCCATTTTGGGGGTGTTACAATATTATTTTGAATCTCTTTCTTATGAATCATTTATTTGAGTTAATGCTTATATCTGAATTTGTTTCATTTATTTTTTATTTAATGATAACATTTATAAAATTAATATTATATGTTAAAATAAATATCATATTAATATTAAACATTTTCTTAAATTATTTAAACTAATTTTTAATTAGAACGATCCTGTTAGCATTTGGTATCATGGCCCATTCATTTGATCGAGGATGGTAAATTTAGTATATAAATTTGTGATTAATGGATTGTGTATGCTTTTCTTATGTTAAACAAAAAAGATTAAGTTGTATATTAAATGAATATATGGCTGCGTTGGTAAGCCCTGTCGATCAGTCGGTTAGAATTAGCCGCATCATGGAAAGAAGTAAGACGGCCGTACCACGATGATAAGGGGGTGTTCCCGTAGATGCGTGTATTCAGTTAATATAAATCTTAGTCTTTTGAAGGTTAACAAATAAAAGTTTTACTAATTCATTATGAATAAGATTTCTAAACTATTATTGAATCAAAAAGATGGTTCTTCTACTGATATTGAAGATGAACAAGATCATTCTAATTCAATTAAAGTTTTCAATTTCTATTATAGAAAACTAGATTACAAAATTGAATATACCTAAACAGATGTTAAAACTTATTTATAGAATTAGATCTTTTGAATGGTTTCAAAGTTATTCTATTAAAACTACTGAAAAGACTTTACCTTTATTACAAGATCATCAAAGTATAAAATTATTTTCACAAAATATTATTAGAGAACATAGAAAACATTATAAATTTTTGCATATTGGTTTAGTACAAGTAGCTATAAAGCCTTTAACTAGATTAGGAATTGATGCTCCTATATGTATTAGGTTAAGAGATGCTAGATTATTAAAGTTTAAACAATCTTTATTAGCTTTAGCATAATCTAATATATGTAATGGTCCAATATATTTAAATTGTTATCCAAATTTTACAATATCATTATTCGATCAAAATATATTAGATGTACTAACTTTAAATATGAAAACCCATAATATAGAGATAAAAGAAGGATCTGACCCATTAGTAGTAATATATAGAGTATATTATAAAAACTTATGACTTAATAACTATAAGACCTCTGCTAGAACAAAACTAACTAAAAATGAAACTATACTTTTTGGAGCTAATCTTGAAAATTCTTCAGTATGTGTACCTAAAAGATTAAAATGGGATGAAATTACAAGAAATCAAACTTGGAAATTAGAAGAGTTAATTCAACCTAAACCTTTAAAGTTAAATAATCAACCAACTAGTATTTTAGAAGATAATGATGGTAATATAGAAATAACATTTGGAAATATTAAAAGTAAATCATCTAGACATTCAATACATATACCTGAATCTTCAAATATCATGTCAGATAATGATACATATTTTAGAAGAACTCAATCTATGAAATTTATAGGTGTCGATTTCAATCATTCTATACCTAAACCTTTATATGAAGATGATAATAAAAGTGATGATTTTAGTGATACTTACAATTACAAACCTTCATAAATAGATCATTACGAACAGTTAAATTAAAATGAGTTTATATTCACAAAAACTTAAAAAGAAATAAGATTTTACCAAGAATCTATTAAAAGAAATAATGAAAACATTAAATTGATTAATTAGACATATTGTAACAGGGAGATAATGTCGATAGTTACAAAGCTCATAAAAGTAGACTTATAAACATAATTTTCCACAATATTCGTCTAAAAGAGAAACTTGAAAAGGCTATAAGACTAGTTCATTAAGTATAAACATGCAAAGTCTCAATGGTAAGGCTAAATGATTAGTTCATTAAATATGGCAATGGTAAGGCTAAATGCAAAGTCTCAACGAAAGAGAGAGATTATTACATTAAGTTGAATGGCAATTATATATAAACAATAATGAAGAAAATATTTTATTTTTCTTATGGTTTCATTTATATAGTATAGAAAACAAAATTGATTTTCCTTTTATAGAAAAGATAGAAGAAATCACAAATATAAATAAAACTTATATAGATTTAAAAACTAAAGAACCTATAACAAGTATTCATCCACCGTGTAATGATATATTAATTAATAAAGAGATTATAGGAACCCCTTTAGCAAAATATAATGAAGACGATAAAAAATCATTATGTACTATAATCTATCAGAACAACTATATGAATGAAATATTAAATACTATAGGTCAACAATTAAATAGAATAGAAAATGGAAATAACACAAAGGCAAGTACATCACAAACGAAACAGATTAAGATATAAGAAAATCCTATATATATTTAGAAACCCCTCTCCCCCCCCCCCCCCCCACCCCCCCCCCCCCCCCCCCACCCCCCCCCCTCCCCCCCTCCGATAAACAATCTTCATTTTTTTGTACATTAATATTGACACACCTATTTAATTAGAAAACACGATTAGTATATTAAGGATATTGAGATAAGTTATCTAAAATTAAAAAATATCATTTATTAATGTAATAAATTGAAAGATAGTATTATAGATATATCAAAACTAGAGGAACAATTTGATAATCTAGAAATAAATAAGATAAAATATAATCCTTATACATCTAACAACACATATACTTCAAGACCAGAAACAAGAAATTATTATTATAGACCTACACCACCCGATTTACAATATGAAGAACGCCACACATTAGTACAAGCCAGATGTGATGGTACCTTTATATATGAATGGAATATAGATGGCCAAACAGAATATCAAATATTAAATCTATTACAGAAATGAACATATGGCATCTATGCTTATAAAAAGCACATGTCGGAAATAATAAATGGCAAGTATCAATAAACAGGGTTTTGTTCAATAATCGCAGGTTTTACTGGAAGTTTAAAAGGTTGGTGAGATAATTATGTAACAGACGAAGAAAAAACTAATATATTAAATGCTAAAAAAACTATAATTAAAACAGAAAATAATCAGCAAATTCAGATTCAGATTGATGATATGGTTAATACTTTATTATATGCAATACTAAAGAATTTTGTTGGAAACCTAGTCGCCTATCAAGAAAGAAATTCATCTTTACAATTAAATTTAAATAATTTAAGAAAAGGTTTAATATTAATATGATATTTATTTTAACATATAATATTAATTTTATAAATGTTATCATTAAATCAAAAATAAATGAAACAAATTCAGATATAAGCATTAACTCAAATAAATGATTCATAAGAAAGAGATTCAAAATAATATACCTTGATTTATAGAAGCTGAATTTATACAAGGATGATCAAGTACATTGGAATTGGATTGATTTATAGGTATAGGACTTATACAAATTTGAAACTCTAATTACTTGGAACATTTAGAAGTGGATAATAAGACTAAGGGTTTTTTCTTCATAAAATGAAGCATGCTTTAACCTTTGATATTCACTTCTTTATATAGTGAAAAGTAGCCGGTAGCCTCTTTGTTGGAACCGGAAGCTGTTTGTTTTCTTCATCAATAATTAACGTCTTCTATTCATAGTATTGTCAATAAATATATTCTTCTGTTCATAGTCTTCATCTTCTGTTCATAGTCTTCATCAATAATTGGTAGTCTTCTGTTCATAGTCTAAAGGCTATCGTCATGGCATACGTCTTCTTTTAATCATATAGCTGCTTTTCTAAAGTAACTTGTCTTTAATATAGACCCATGACTCTTTATTTTACATTTTGAAATTTTAACAAAATTTAAAAATTAAAATCTAAAAATCTAATAATTCAGTATCATTATCATATGGGTCTTGAGAGTCTTGGAATATATCTTCACTTGAAGCGAGGGACCTTCTGACTTCATTCAAAATCTTTTGTATTTCTTCTTTCGATGAACATGATGCTTAAATTCTTTCTATAGTGTCTGCATTTGTTATGGATGTTTTTGGTGTAGATGGACTTGGTGACCTTTTAATAAGACTGTTATAATATTCCGTAACTGCTTTTGCGTCTGCTTGACTTTCTTGAACTTGTTTCCACCATTTGGCACTATATTATTGTAATAATAATGGTGGTGACGTACTTTCTGCTTCCTGCTTTTTATATATAAATGACATAATCCATGGAACTCTGAATATGATGGAAAACTGTAAAGTGTACTCAAATGGAGGTGTACTTTCTTGAGCGAACATGGCTTTGTATTGATTGTATCCTTCTAAAACTCTTGATGGGAAAATTTCTGGAATACTTCCCATATATTTGAACCATTTGGTGAACCATCTTGGATATTTATTAGAAAAGGCTTATGTAAAATGGAAAAACCATGTATGGGTATGGTTTCTTAATAAGAATGTTTTGTACCATGCTTCTTGATAATCGTAATAGTTATAACTTGGGTATATTGGATAGCGTGCTAAAACTCTTTTGGTAAAGGGCCTATTTCCCCAGTCTTCCAATGATAAAACTTTGTTAATCTTGACTTTGTTGAAGGCGATTTTTTGTTCTTCTTTGCTATAAGTATGATGAACAATGATAGATTGGCTTTCTACTAAGATTGCTTCATAATATTCTCTTGTTTGATAATCATTGTTATAAAAGTGAGTGTTTTTGGGAAATATATAATCTATCAAAGATAAGAATCCCTGATTTAGTTTTTGTCCTTCTATAGGTTCTAGAATTTTAACAACTTGTTTTAGGGGTTAGGTTGAAATTCAGGTTTTTCTGAAGGAGGTCTTGATATACTGGATAATGAGGTGACATTTGCTGGTGATTTTATATATGAATTTGGACTTTGTGGTATATTTTGTAAATGGGCTAGAGCTGAATATGTGGGTCTTGCTCTTGGACTATAGGTGGGTGAATATGGAGTAAGTGATATAAATCTATTCTGTTGTATAGGTGTTGAAGGAGATGATGGGGAAGGAAGTTTAGGTCTTGGTATAATGGCTTTCTTATCTGAACTTGTCATCACTGTAAAAATTCTCTTGATAAGAAATCTGGGAGAGAATTGCTTTCTCCTTTTATATGTTCAATTGTAAAATCAAAATTGCTTGATATAGCTTGCCATCTAGCAAAAATCTGTTTTGAAATCAAATTTTTAACATCCTTTTCTATAATAGATTTTGCAGATAAACAATCAATTGTTAATAAAAATGGCTTCATATATAAATCATCTTCAAACTTTTTAATATTTAAAACAAAACTTAAAATTTCTTTTTAATAGTAGAGTAATTCTTTTGAGTAGGATTCCAAGATCCTGAATAAAATCTTACTAATGATTATGTTTTACTATCTTTTAACCTTTGCTTTAATATTCCTCCATAACCTACATAACCTATATCTCTACATCGTTTTCTACTTAAATAGATATTGCAGTCTGGACTGTGGTATATTTAAACAAGATAAGTCTTGTATTTATGCTTTTGATATACCTAACAATTTCAATGTGTTCTCGGGTCAAATTGTTTAGGACTTCTTTTTAAGTCTATCTATTGTGATACATTATACACAATAAAAAATTACAATAATATGCAAAAAGAGCGAATTAAGAAATTTCCTAAAGTCTCCCTTAAGAAAAGCTCACCTAAACAACTGGTGATAATATAAAATATATAATACTATTTTAACCGTGAAAATGAACAACCCGGCCCGTTTCCTCCCCCAACAACTATAGTGAAATTGAAAAACCATGCTTTAGCTTGGATTATGATTTATCGACTGAGAGAAAAGATAGTTTCGAGTATCTATAACGACTAAATAAAAGCAATAAGTAAAATGAACAATTAAATGTAATTAAACACTTAAACAAATTAACGGATCAGAATAAAACCAGACAAAAAAGCAAATATACTCAAAATTAACACCTAAAAATAGCAAACTAAATTTTCTAAACCTAAATAGGACAAGAATGAAAATTTTAGAAGAGAAAGAAAAAACCATTTCTTTTTATTAGATTTTTGAATTTATTAGAATTAAAAAACTAATTTTATGAATTAAAAACTAATTTAATCTAATTAAATCCTAAAAAATAGCAAATTAAGTCCTAAAAATTTAGAAAAATGATTTTTAAACTTAGAAAAGTCTAAAATAACATAAAAACTCAGAAAACTATTTTTAACTATTTTTAAAATTAAAATCCTATTTTTAAAATTAAAAATAAAGGCTTAAAAATGAAAATTAAAATCTAAAAGTGTTGAAAATGATTTTTCTGAATGTAAACCTAAAAGTATTTATTCTAATGCTAAAAACTATTTTTTTGTATTTTTCTGAAAATTATTTCTATTTTTAATGTATTTTCGAAAATTGAAACCTAAGAAAAATGATTAAAAATAATCTACTAAATAGAAAATTATGAAAAATTCAGGGAAAATTCTAAATGAAACAAAGAACAAGTGAAAAATACTAATTACCTACTAGCTTAAAGAATAAGCCCTAGAATAAGCTTAATAAGCTACGGCTTATGTTAGGAAAAAGAAAAGAAAACGTGTATAATAAAAATATGGAAAGAGAAGTAGACGGATGAGCTATTGTAGCACAAGTGTTAAGTCGTGTGTGTTGTGAGAGGGAGGTCGTGGGTTCAAGTCTGGCAAACCCCCATTTTTTTGTATTTTTTTATTTTCACTTTTTGCAAAAACTAAATACCTACACTTATTAAAAACCTTATTCTAAGCAACTTTAAAACTACACTATTGGTCTGAAAATGTCGAATAAGCACTGTAACAGCTTAAGAATAAGCTGTCCACAGGAAGTGAGCTTTTGAGCTCACTTTTGCTTGTTTGGACTTATAAGCTTGCACAAGCTTTAATATAAGCTCATTTTGAAAACCAAAAGATGTTCTAGGAAGCTTAAGATGTGCTTAATCTATAAATGAAAAGCTATTTGAGCTAAAATCACATTAAGCTAACTGTAATTGATGAACAAGGAAGCAAATTCAGGAACTAACTCAAAAAGCACAAAATCCACTTAAACTAAAAAGCTCAATAAGCTAATTCAGAACCCTAGCTTATGAAAACTAACTAACCTAACTATAAGCTATAAATTCAAACAAGAAAATCAGATACTACAACTTAAAATTCTAAATTTGAAAGGCTTAATACTATTACTACTGTTTTTTTGGTCTTTTTGAGATTTTTTATGACTTTTAAAAGCTAAATTAACCTAAGGACTTAAGCTAGAAAATGAAAAATAAGCTTTAATCATATTAAGCTTTGTGTAATCTATATGTCTACTGAATTTTAAAATCTAAAAGTTAATTAAACTAGCTTAAAAGCTTGTTTGGAAAAGACAGCAGTACTAACTGTTGTTAGTACTGCTGATGCAAATTACTAGGGACAAAACTAATATGCAGGTAACCTTGTGGTTACTACTGCATTTATCACACTCAAATAGAGTGCACAAACACTTAGCAAACCAAATCCAAGCCTAGGAAGGCTTGGATCAAATTTTCACAAGCAAACTTAAGTAGAAAAGATACCCTGGTGCAGGAGCTTAAGAATAAGCCTTAAAATGATTATGAGCTTAAACTAACAGTACAAACCAACTTATATCCTAATCAAATAAGATAATTAAGCTAATCAAAGTGCATTAACAAATTATCTTTGACAAGCTAAATCCAAACACCCCTTTAAGCAATAACATATTTCATAAAACTTTTGAATTTAAAATCTACTTATTAAATTCTTATTCCCAGATGACCAATAGCTTATAACAAGCTTATTAAACACAATTTAGCAATCTACTTTAGCTAGAATTAAGAATTTATCATTAAACTAAATATTTTTGGTTTTTTTATGGTTTTATGACAGATTTTAAGTAAACTATGATCTAGTCTATATTAACTAAAAACAGATAAGTAATAAGCTCTAACTGATTAAAATAAGCACAAATAAGCACTGGATAAGCAATTAAGAACAATTAATAAGCAAAACTAAGCTACTTAAGCAATTTTTAGCTAAAATTTTAAAAGACAAGGAAGTAAATAAAAGACTTACAGATTTCTTCAGCTAAACAAAAGCTTTAATGCTCTTAGAACTTATCTACAGCTCTAGCTTATCCCTGTGGATAAGCTAGTAAAAGTCCTTGGGATTCCTTCCATGATTGAATCCCCTTCCATAAGTCCAAAATCCATAAGCTAAGGTAATTAAGCTATTGTTTAAGGTTTAGGTATGTTTAATGACTTGATTAAACTCAAATTCAAGCTTATAAACTTAAATGAGCTTGAGAGTAGCTTATGGAAGATTATAAGACAGTAGCTTATAAGCATGAAAGGGAAATGAGTACATAAAAGCTTATGACAGATTTATTTCAAAGCAAAACTTAATTTCATTACTTAAAAACTTGATTACAATACTTGAGAAGAAATTACAAAAGCTTTTAAAGAAATTAACAATTACATAAGCTAAATTTGAAAATTAAGCTAAAACCTAAAGCTACTCTCCTGGTGTGAGAGTAGTGGCCTCTATTTATAGCACTCCAAGGAGGTTCTAGCACCAAAATCAGTTAGACGCGCCTCTCAATCCGTACCCTTCATTTCTTCAATCATTGGGAATTAATATTTGGCCGTTAGATCACTAATGAGCTCACACGAATTGCCAGCGTGGCAATCCGTGATTGAGACCCTTTCCCTTATGCTTCAATCAACCACATGTCATTCCTTGCTTTTCTTGACCAATAGGATGCCTTGAAGTGACGTTTTTGACCATGCCCTCTTGTTATTGAGCTCTTGAATTGTCGTTTTTATCCTTCAATTGACAAAAGCCCCATGGTTTGAGATGCGTGGTAACTTGGAACGATGAATGAACAGTAAAACAGACTTTCGCGCCTATTTTATAACTGAAGGGTAAAACGGGTTTGAACTTTGGGGTGTTGGCAATTTGGGTCCTTGTCTTTGTTTAATAAAAGACCAAGTGTAAAATAACTTTTATCTTTGGCAGGAATGGTCCCTAGACTTAGTGTAAAGGGTTATGGGCTTTAGGGTTTTGGGCCTTTATTTTGGGCTTTGGATCCGGGTAAGGGTAAAAAGGGTTTAAGGCCCATTTTATCATAGGGACCAATTGTGTAACATTGGAAACTTGAGGGACTAGATTTGTAACTTTGGGGTCTTTGTCTTCTAGTGTTGACTTTGACTGAGGGTTGACTTTTTGACTTTGGCTTTCGGCTCTTGCACACTCTTCCGTTCTCGTATCTGTGTTTGCCAGTTTTTGACGGTTTTCTTGTGATTTTTGATCTATCCGTACCTGCACACACAAAACACAAAAACAAGTATATTTTTGCCATTTTTAGTTTGTTTTGGGTCATTTAGGGTTAATTTTGGTATAAACAGATATGTGTATTTTACACTTATCAAAATTCCCTAAACTAAACGATTGCGTGTCCTCACGCAATATTACATGCCTTATAACCAAATACCTCAAAACTTCCCTAAACTAAACTTTGAAAAGTAGCAAAGATTTTTGTTGAGAGAGCTAAGAGATCACAAGTTATAAAACACTCGATTTCCCATTTTCAAA
>BQNB010157419.1:0-15153 GCA_026074375.1 Tanacetum coccineum | reverse complement strand
CGTGATGGTTTCCTCTTATAATGAATGGTTAGAATGGTTGTTGAGTATCCGTCTTCATTCTAAACATAAAGAGTTGTTCGAAGGCGTTTTTTATGTCTTGTCGTTGTACATTTGGAATTTCCGTAACAAGAGCATTTTTGGTTCGGCTTGTCCTTCGAAGGCGCTTATATTTGAGGAGGTAGTCACCCGATCCTTCATTTGGTGTAATCATAGATGTAAAAAGTCTTTTAGTTGGGTAGATTGGCTTAAAAACCCGCATCTTGTTACTTTGTAATTTCTAGCTTCTTGCTAATCTTTTTGTTTCAATAAAATCCGACGTTCAAAAAATATATATATATATATATTTACGAGCCAAAAATATTCATAATGATAGGCACCAAATCTTTGCCACACCCTACTGTTAATACTAATCATGGGACTATTAATAATATTGCTTCTCATGTCCCTCTAGTGAACCATCGTGCGTACAATGCCATAGCAAGCCCAATACTACCTGATGGCCCAACTGCGTTGCTGGCTAGCCCATATTATTATTATACCCCAGCCCAGCCGCCTGTTATCCAGCAACCTCAACAACCCATGAATTATTTAAGTGCTTTATCGGGCTTCATTTACCCACCAGCCCAGCAACTCAGTCCTTTGATAGTCAGCCCGACCCTGCCCACTCTACTTATGGGACAGATTCATGCTCAGTCCGGACATACGGGTCACACGCAAGAGACCACATTACCACATGCTTTTAGTACCGTGACTCTTCGGGATCTTGCTACTGGTGCTTGGAACATGGATACAGGTGCAAGTTCTCACCTTAATGCTTCGATTACTAGTCTTAGTGATGTTTTTAATACGTGCATTTATCCATCTATATCGGTTGGTGACTAGCATTTTATTCCCGTCACCAATACGGGCCATAGTATTTTGCCAACTTCCGTTAGACCTCTTCACCTAAATAATGTCCTTATCACTCCTTATATTGTCAAACATTTAATATATGTTCGTCAATTTTTTCGTGACAATAATTGCACTATTGAATTCGATGCGTTTGGTTTTCCCGTTAAGGATTTCATGACGCGTCGGGTACTTCTCCGATGTGACAACACAGGGGATCTTTACCCAGTCACAACTCCATCTCCTATCCCTCATGCTTTCCTTGTTAGTCAACATAAATGGCATCAACGTCTTGGACTCCCAGGGGGTGAAGTGCTGCGTCGTCTTGTTTCTTCTAATTTTATTTCGTGTAATAAAGAAAAGCCTCCCGTTCTTTGTCATGCTTGTCAGCTTGGCAAACACGTGAGGCTTTCATTTGTTAGCTCTAGTACTGTGATTAGTTCTTGTTTTGACATTATTCACTCGGATGTGTGGACTTCATCCATTCCGAGTCTTTCAGGTTTTAAATATTATGTCTTGTTTTTAGACCATTATTCTTAGTTTGTTGGGTTTATCCTTTGGTTAATAAATCTGATGTTATGTCCAAATTCGTGTTATTTCGTAATTATGTTCGCACTCAATTTAAGTGTGACATCAAGTCATTCCAATGTGGTCATGGTGGTGAATTCGACAACCGTCGCCTACATACCCTTTTTGCCCAAAATAGAATTCAGTTCCGCTTTTCGTGTCCCCAAACCTCTCAACAGAATAGGAAGTCTGAACGAATGGTTCAGACAATTAATAACCTCATTCGCACCCTCCTTTTCCAAGCAAACCTTCCATTAACTTTTTGGGTCAAAGCTCTTAATATGGCCACACACTTACTAAATATCTTGCCTTCAACTGCTATTGCTAATGACATTCCCTATACTCGTTTATATGGAAAAGATCCCAACAATACCCTTTTACGCATTTTTGGATGTTTATGTTACCCTCACCTTTATCCATCTCACAAACTTAAACCACATGCAAAACCCTCCATTTTTTTAGATATGCCTCTTCTCATAGAGGGCATCGTTGGCTTGACCTACACACCAACAAAATAATTATTTCACGTAATGTCACTTTCGATGAAACCGTGTTTCCTTATGGCTCCACCATACCTAAATCCACTTCCACTTCTACTTTTTTAGACGATACCTTTGATCTACACCCTACTGTTCCAAATCCTACCCTTACCACACCAACTATTGGACAAACTGATCCATTACCACACCAACAACATCCAACCGAACCTGCAGCCCAACAGTCCCTTACTGCTGCCCAGCCAACACCTGCTTCCCCATCTTCGGCCCAAATCATTCACCAGTTCAACAGCCATCCCCCGTGGACCAACATACACCAGTCCAGCTTCAATTCTCACCTACGGTTGTCCCGCACCAAACTACAACAGTTTCGGACCAACATGCACCCGCTATATATATATATATATATATATATATTTTATTCTAAATATATATATTATTATACTATATTTATTAGATATATAACTATATATATATATATATATATATATACACACACACACACCCCATAATAAGGACTGATCGTAAAGTTTTATAGCGACATAATAAAGGTGTTTCACATGCATATGCATATTACATTTTACTTTTTTTATTTCTTTCTATTTAAAACGATAATTTTAAATATTTACACAAATTTATATATATATATATATATATATATATTTTTATATATATTTACTTATATATATATTTATATTTTTTTATATATATAATATATATATATATATTATAATATAATATTTTATTATATCTATATTATATACACACACACACACCATCCATACGGAAGCTGATCGTAAAGTTTTATAGCGATTTTATAGCGACATAATAAAGGTGTTTCACATGCACATGCATATCACATTTTACTTTTTTTATTTCTTTGTATTTAAAACGATAATTTTAAATATTTACACAAATTTATTTCACATCTCATAAGTAGCTAATGAACTCAAAACCATTTGATTATAAAGTTTCACACATAAAATGAGGTACCATTATTAGTTTGTGACACTGAGTCCTTTAACCAAACAAATTACTTTATAGAGACCTTTTACTTTGGTTTTGGAAAAGCGTTGTTTTATTATGCGCCACTAACATATGCCACTAGTTACATTTTATTTTATAGTGGAATCACATTTTCTTAGCCATAATAAGCTTACTCGTATGAATGGAGAACCTACTGAACAAGTTCTTGAACTGGCAAAGACAAAAAAAGAAAACATATACATGTCAAGAACAAGCCCACCAAGCGTTATAGGGGCTTACTGCGAGCAGTTTCAAAAAGACTTTACGATGTTTCTCAAATGTCAGGGGGAGGAGGTGGTGAGTGGAGGGCATATGGTTTTGACGATTCTATGATGACGAAGTAACGATCCATGTAGTAAAGAATGTTGTTACGTTTAGGATCTCTTAGCCACTGCCCTAAATGATATGGTTATTGAGGTATACCACATGTATAATTAATCACCTTATCAAGCGTTATTAACTTTCAACTATTAAGTTGGGTAAATAGCATATTCTTTCAATTCCTTCTATATTTCTGTTGTATGTGTCCCCATTCTTTTAAAAACGAATTTGCAACTAATCTTAAGTTCGTGAAATAATTACTTGCAAATAGGGATTAATAGAAGAAGAGAAAATGGATTCATTCAACATTCCACAAAACACTCTGTGTGCTAAAGAAGTAAGTAACGAAGTCGAGAAAGAAGGGTCATCCGATATTGATTACCTTGAGGTCTCTGAAGTTGCTTGGGACGCATGAACAGACCACAATCTGAATTTAACCAAATAGGATGCAGAAGGATAAAATATTGGAAAATGCATGAGAGCTGTTACTGAACCTTTGATCTTGAATCATTTTGGCGAGTCAATTGTCGAGGAAGTGTTCATGAGGTACACAACTATAATCAAGAATCGTATGTCCATAGAGAAAGCCAAGCTTGTCAATGTTACTTTTTCATTGTCCCGAAGAGGGTAATTCTGTATGATTTCATTAATTAGGAAAGTTAACCATTGGAATATTTTCTTATTGTATAATTGTTAGTTGTTTTGTTGTAAGCTTCACTGAAAGTGTATTTGTTGTTCAAACAAAAATGTAATTTCATGTATAATTGCAAAGAAATCATTATCCATTCACAGTAGTCGTGAGCAAAGAAACCGAAATCGAACCGAAAAGAAAACCAAAACCGGTCAACACCAGTTTTTAACCCTAACCGGTTCCTGCTATAGAAAAACCACTGGATTTTTCCCGGTTTTTATTCCTAGCTGTTAGAATCGGTTTTTACCTGGCCAGTTATTAAAAACCGGTCCTTAACCGGTATTTTCATATAAACGTTGGAGGTGTGATGTCCCAAAAATAAAGAGACGTTTGTGTTGGGATTAAAAGACTTCTTGAGGATCTTGAAGTTACTGCTGCTAAGGTTAGAGTTACTGCTGTTAAGCATAACTTAGTGTTGCTCATTAACTTTAATGAAACATATGCTAAGTAGTTAGTGATGCTAGTATAAAGTTAATACTGCTAGTTCACAGTTACTATTGTTAGTAATATTAGTACTGCCAGTACAAAGTTAAGACTGCTCAGTTGAAGTTAATACTGCTAGTACAAAAACTGCATGAGGTTACAACTGTTAGTAGAAAGTTACTACTGCTAGTGTAACTTAGTACTGCTAGTATATGTTAGTACTACTAGAGTAAAGTTAGTACTGCTGGTGAAGATTGAAGAAAATATTCTAAGTAGTTACTACTGCTTGTACATAGTTAATGCTGCTGTTACAAAGTTACAACTACTGAAAAGATTAAGACTGTTGTCAAGGGATGGATAAAGACAGAAGAAAAGATAAAGATTGCTTATGTGAT
The DNA here is from genome assembly GCA_026074375.1 of Tanacetum coccineum. Taxonomy (NCBI): domain Eukaryota; kingdom Viridiplantae; phylum Streptophyta; class Magnoliopsida; order Asterales; family Asteraceae; genus Tanacetum; species Tanacetum coccineum. The sequence continues at coordinate 10,345 of BQNB010157419.1, read as the reverse complement.
ATGCATGAGATATTTTTGTAAAAGATACGTATAAGTTATTTGTTTAGAAGATTATGATAACTTAGGAAAATATTGTAAGCCGGTTAGGACTTCTTGGTGTATTAAAGGAGGTCCTAGGGCATAGAGTTAGATATCTAGAAATCATTTGTTTTGATATCGATATAGCTTCAAGGTTTTGTAACCCTAACACTATTAAGAGTGTTCGTATTATATTGAGGCTGAAAGTTTGGTAAACTGTTTGTTATTAATCTTATTCATTACTGTTTCATTGAAATTCTTCTTAGTATCATTGACTAGATTCCGCATAGTCTTTGATATTCATAATCAAAGTTTCTACCATAGTTATTTTGAATTTATTCAATACAACTTAGCCTTATACAAGCTAAGCAAGATCTATTCTATTGGGATCAACAAGTGGTATCAGAGCTTGTAATAAGCTTTGAATAAGAAGAACCTTTACTACACATAAGATCTACTTTTTCAAGAAGCAATAGATTCTCAATCTACTCAAACCATCAAGCTACCCATACTCCTACCTGGTGAGTATGATCTCTGAAAGATAAGGATGGAGAAGTACTTACAGTGCATTGATTACACTCTATGAGAGATCGTACAAAATGGTAATGCACCCATAGTAACAAAAACTGTTGATGGTAAGGAGATTATTATCCCTCCTACAAGTGTTGAAGAAAAGGCACAAAGAAGGGCAGAGTTGAAGGCAAGAAGCACTTTGTTGATGGTCTTACCTAATGAGCATCAAGGATGCTAAGACACTGATGCAGGCTATTGAGAATAGATTTGGAGGTAATACTGCTACAAAGAAAACTCAGAAAAATCTACTGAAGTAGCAATATAAAAACTTTGATGCATCCAGCACAGAAGTGATTGAGCAAACCTATGAAAGGCTTCAAAAGCTAATTAGTCAACTAAAGATGCATGGTGAAGTTATCCCTCAAGAAGACATCAATCAGAAGTTCTTGAGAAGTTTGTCACAAGAATGGACTATGCATACTATTGTGTGGAGGAACAAACCAGAGATTAAGACATTGAGTTTAGATGACCTCTTCAACAACCTGAAGGCTTATGAATCAGAGGTCAAGAGGACATCTAGCTCAACCACAAACTCACACAATGTAGCCTTTCTGTCCTATAGCAGCACTAACAGTGTAACTAGAGCAGTTAATACTACTCAGGTGTTAATACTGCTAGCACTCAGGGTGCTGCTGATAGCTCAACAACTATTAAAAATTTAAGTAATGCTATGATTAATTCCTTCTTTGCTAGCTAACCAAGTACTCCACAGCTGGATAATGAAGATCTACAACAAATCAATCCTGATGATCTAGAAGAGATAGATTTGAGGTGGAACATTGCTATGCTGACTATGAGGGTAAGAAGATTCTTGAAGAATACTGGATGGAAGCTGGACATGGCCAACAAAGAAAGAATTAGGTTTGACAAGTTCAAGGTGGAGTGTTTCAACTGCCACAAGAGAAGACACTTTGCAAGGGAGTGCAGGGCACTCAGGAATCAAGACAGCAGAAACAGGGAGCCTACCAGAAGGACTATACCAGTTGAGAAAACTACTTCAAATGCCTTAGTGTCTCGGTGTGATGGCTTTTGTCTATGATTGGAGTGACCAAGCATAAGAAGGTCCAACCAATTTTGCTCTCATGGCTTATTCTTCAACAAGTTCAACTTCTTCTACAAACTCTGAGGTATCTAATGACTCAAATTGTTATTCATCTTGTTTAGAATATGTAAAAGATCTAAAAGAAAAAAATGAACAATTAGTTAAAGACTTAAGAACAGCTAGGATAAGTGTTGTCTCTTATAAAACTGGTTTAGAATCTGTAGAAGCTAGACTATCAGTCTTTAAGAAAAATGAGTCTGTGTATGATGAAGATATAAAACTCTTAAAACGTAAAATCTATTTAAGAGATTTAGATATTACAGAGCTTAAAAGGAAGTCAGAGTTGGCTACAAAAGAAAAAGATGAGGTTCAACTTACAGTACAAAAATCTAAAAATTCATCAAAAAACTTAAGTAAACTTCTAGACAGACAGATAATGGATAAGTGTAAAGCAGGATTAGGGTATAATGTTGTCCCACCTCCCAATACTAGGAATTTTATGCCACCAAAATCTGATTTAGTTTGTCCTAGTCTAGATGATTTTGTTGATGTGAATGAGTCTGTTAGTGATTCTGTTGTTGAAAAGCCCACTGTTGAGACTAATGAACCTGAGACTTCTAGGAAAGAAAATGGAGCCCTAATTATTGAGGATTAGGTATCTGATAGTGATAAAGAAAATATGCCTAAGGTTAAAACAGTTGAGATGTTTAATAAACCTAGTTTTGCTAAGATAAACTTTGTTAAGTCTATTGAGCAAGTAAAATCTCCTAGGAAAACATTAGTTGATAAAAATAGGCAAAACACACCTAGTCCTAGAGGGAACAAGAGAAATTAGAATCAACATATGTCTCAAAAATTAGGGAGTGATTTTAAGATGTTCAACAATGCTTGTCATGTATGTGGTAGTTTTGATCATTTGAAGAATGATTGCAATAACTGGTATAATAATGGAAGATTTGCAAAACCAGTTTGGACCAATGTTCAAAAGGTGAACAAACAGAATTTCTCTAAATTAACTCACCCCAGTCCAAAAAGGAATATGGTTCTAAGAACAGTCTTAACTGGGGTTGGCCCAATTTCACTTAATACTGCTAGACCAGTTAATACTGTTCAACCAAGAACAACAGTGAATAATGCAGGACCCATGAAAAATGTTATTAATAATGCATATTTAACTACTAGAAGGCCTTTTAAAAAATAACAGCAACTAATAATAGTAATTTTACTAAAAGGTTAATACTGTTAAAGGAACAAGGGTTAATACTGCTAGGCCAAAAGCAATTCTTAGTGCTGTTAAGGAAAACAAGGGAAATGTTATTAAGGCCTCAGCATGTTGGGTTTGGAGACCAAAGCACAAAGTTTTAGACCATGTCTCCAGAAACAATGGTGCATCAATGTCTTTTAAAAGATTTGACTATATTAATGCACAAGGCAGATCTAAGTCAGTAATGGCTTGGGTCCCTAAAAGAAACTAATTTTCCTACCATTGTGTGTAGGGCAATCCACAACAAGATTTGAAGGATAAAGGAGTGATTGACAGTGGATGCTCTAGGCACATGACAGGAAACAGATCCTATCTTACAGATTATGAAGAAATTGATGGAGAATTTGTTACCTTTAGAGGTAATTCCAAAGGAAGGAAAATTACTAGGAAAGGTAAAATAAGAACTGGTAAATTAGATTTTAAAGATTTATATTTTGTAAAGGAACTAAAGTTTAACCTCTTCAGTGTCTCACAAACGTGTGACAAGAAGAATAGTGTTCTTTTTACTAATACTGAATGTGTTGTTCTGTCTCCAGACTTTAAGTTAACTGATGAAAGTCATGTTTTACTTAAAGTTCCTAAAAAGGATAACATGTATAGTGTTGACTTAAAGAATGTTGTTCCTCAACGAGGTCTCACTTGTCTCTTTGCAAAAGCCACACCAGATGAATCTAATCTTTGGCATAAGAGGCTTGGACATGTAAATTTCAAAACAATGAATAATCTGGTAAGGGGAAACCTTATAAGAGGTTTACCTTTAAAACTTTTTGAAATTAATGAAACCTGTATTGCTTGTCAGAAGGGAAAGCAAAACAGAGCTTCTTGTAAGACCAAAACAGTCAATTCAATCAGCCAACCATTACAAATGTTGCACATGGATTTGTTTGGCCCAACATTTGTAAAGAGTTTAATGAAAAAGATGTACTGACTAGTTGTCACATATGATTTTAGTAGGTTTAGTTAGGTTTTCTTTTTAGCCACTAAGGATGAAACTTTAGAGATCCTTAAAACATTCATAACAAGCATAGAAAATCTAATAGACCTTAAAGTGAAAGTGATTAGATGTGACAATGGGACTGAATTCAAGAATAGGGTCATGAATTCGTTCTATGAAATGAAGGGTATTAAGAGGGTATTTAGTGTTCCTAGGACTCCACAACAAAATAGGGTAGCATAAAGGAAAAATAGGACACTAATAGAGGCTGCTAGGACTATGCTATCTGATTTAAAATTACCAACAACTTTCTGGGCTGAAGCAGTTAATACTGCTTGTTATGTCCAAAATAAGGTGTTAGTTATCAAGCCTCACAACAAGACCTCTTATGAACTTTTTCTAGGTAGAAAACATGCCTTAAGCTTCATGAGACCATTTGGGTGTCATGTTACAATCCATAATACTATAGATCACCTAGGTAAATTTGATGGAAAGGCTGATGAAGGGTTCTTTGTAAGATACTCTGCCAATAGCAAAGCATTCAGAGTATTCAACAGTAGAACTAGGATAGTAGAAGAGAACCTGCATGTATAATTTAGTGAAAATACATCTAATACTGCAGGAAGTGAACCTAATTGGCTTTTTGATATAGATGCACTAACAAATTCTATGAACTATAAGCCAGTTGTTGTAGGGAATTAGTCTAATGATAATGCAAGTACAAAAGTATGTGACAATGCAGGTAAAGCTAGAGTGGAGATAGTACCTGGCAAAGATTACATACTACTACCATTATGGACTTAAGATCCATCATTCTCTTCTAGTCCAAAGGATTCTTCTGATGCTGGATTCAAACCATCAGGGGAGGAGGAAATGAAGGATGTTGAAGATCCAGGGAATGAAGGTGGTATTCCAAGTATAGAGGAGCCAAGAATTAATCAAGAAAAGGATGCAAGTGTTAACAGTACTAACAATATTAATACTGTTAGTCCAACTGTTAATGCTGCTAGCATAGAGGATAATGCTATTGATGAGAATATAGTCTATGGATGTGCTGATGATCCAAATATACCTGATTTGGAAGAAATTGGCAGATTTAGTAATGCTAAAAATGATGATTCAGGGGCCGACAAAAATAATTTGGATACATACTTCCAAGTCAGTCTTGTTCCTATTACAAGAATACATAAGGATCATCCTCTTAATCAAGTCATTGGAGATCTGCAATCAGCTACTCAAACAAGACAAATAACAAAGAATTTGGAGGAATATGGGTTTGTTAGTACCACTCTTAAATAAAGAACAAGCCATACAGACCTCCAAAATTGTTTGTTTGCTTACTTTTTATCACAAGAACCCAAAAAGGTAGTTCAAGCACTAAAGGATCCAAGCTGGATAGAGGCTATGCAGGAAGAGCTTCTATAATTCAAGCTACAAGAAGTTTGGACTTTGGTAGAGTTACCTAATGAAAAGAGAGGTATAGGAACTAAATGGGTCTTCAGAAATAAAAAGGATGAAAGAGGTATTGTGATTGAGAATAAAGAAAGATTGGTTGCACAAGGGTACACACAAGAAGAAGGAATTGATTATGATGAGGTTTTTGCTCCTGTTGCTAGAATTAAAGCAATTAGGCTATTCTTAGCCTATGTCTCATTTAAAGACTTTATGGTGTACCAGATGGATGTCAATAGTGCTTTTCTTTATAGTAAGATTGAAGAGGAAGTTTACGTTTGTCAACCACCAGGATTTGAAGATCCAGACTTTCCTGACAGAGTTTACAAAGTAGAAAAGGCTCTCTATGGTTTGCATCAAGCTCCCAGAGCTTGGTATGAGACCTTGTCCACTTATTTGTTAGAAAATAGGTTTCAGAGAGGACAGATAGACAAAACTTTGTTTATCAAGAGGGACCAAGGTGATATTCTGATAGTACATGTATATGTAGATGATATTATTTTTGGGTCTACAAAGAAGAAGTTATGCACATAGTTTGAAAAGATGATGCATAAGAAGTTTTAGATGAGTTCTATGGGTGAACTCACATTCTTCTTAGGTTTGCAAGTGAAACAAAAGGAAGACGGGATTTTTATAAGCCAAGACAAGTATGTGACTGAGATTTTGAAGAAATTTGGCTTTAGTAATGTCAAAACAGCAAACACACCCATGGAAACCCATAAGCCTTTGCTCAAAGATGCAAATGGTGAAGATGTAGATGAACACATGTATAGATCAATGATTGGATCATTGATGTATCTTACTTCTTCAAGACCAGATATAATGTTTACTGTATGTGTATGTGCCAGATTCTAAGTTAACCCTAAAGTATCACATCTTCATGCTGTGAAAAGATTTTTTAGATATCATAAAGGTCAACCTAAATTGGGCCTTTGGTATCCTAAGGATTCACCTTTTGATTTGGTGGCATATACTGACAGTGACTATGTAGGAGCAAGCTTAGATAGGAAGTCCACAACAGGAGGTTGTCAATTCCTAAGATGTAGATTGATTTCATGGCAATGCAAGAAGCAGACTGTGGTTGCTAATTCCACAACAGAGGCTGAATATGTAGCTGCTTCAAGTTGCTATGGTCAAGTGCTTTGGATTCAAAATCAATTGCTTGATTATGGGTATAACTTTATGCATACAAAGATCTATATTGATAATGAGAGTACTATATGCATAGTGAAGAACCTTGTTTTTCACTCAAAGACAAAGCACATTGAGATTAGACATCACTTCATCAGAGATTCTATTGAAAAGAAGCTAATTCAAATGATCAAGATTCATACTGACAAGAATGTTGTAGATTTGCTTACAAAAGCATTTGATGTAAGTAGATTTTAATATTTGATTACTAGTATTGGAATGCTCAATCTTTAAAGTTTTTGGTGAGGTAACTGAATAGAGAGAATTAGTGAGATTAAAAACAGAAAGAGAGATGTATGATAAAAATAGATAGAATGATTTAGTGAGAAAAAGAATTGAGAGAAGTTGTGAGCTGAAAAAATAGAAAGAGAGATGTGTGATAAAAATAGACAGAGTGATTTAGTGAGAAAAAGAATTGAGAGAAGTTGTGAGTTGAAAAATAGACAGAGAGATGTGTGATAAAAACAGACAGAGTGATTTGGTGAGTAAAAGAATTGAGAGAATTTGTGAGCTGAAAAACAAAAAGAGAGTTGAATATAGCAAAAAACAGACATATAGAATTGTGAGCTAAAAGAATTAAGAGAAATCAAAAACAGATAGAGAGAATTGTGAGCTAAAAGAATAACGAGAAATCAAAAACAGACAGAGAGAATTTGTAAGTTAAAATACTAATTTGATGATGGAAATGCTGATTAGAAAGGAATTGGAGTTAATGCAGATGATTCAAAGTTAATGCTGCTAGGCATAAACTTACTATTGCTAGAGAAAGTTAATGCTGCTAGGCATAACTTACTACTGCTGGTTGTAAGTTAATGCTGCTAGGCTTAATTTACTACTGCTGGTTGTAAGTTAATGCTGCTAGGCTTAATTTACTACTGAGTTACTACTGCTGGGTTACTTATTACTGCCAGTTGAAAGTTAATGCTGTTAGGCATACCTTACTACTGCTAGCGAACGTTAATGCTGTTGAGGGCGTTTATATAAATACTTTGATTAAGGGTTTCATTCAAACTTTTACTCGATTTCAATCTTTGATATACTCTCTAATCATAAACCATAACTCAATTTTATCATTAATCATCAAAACCCATTACAATGTCTGCTCTAAAGTTTGCTGATTCACGCAACATGGTTATGTTTTTCGCTAAACCCACTAAAAGTAAAGCGTTTGAGCAAATTTTAGATTTCTAGAATACGAATCCTATCAGATATGCGTTAACGGTTAATCCAAAAATCTATACTTCATGTATTGAGCAGTTTTGGGCTACTGCAAAGGTGAAAACTATTAATGGAGAAGTTTAGTTACAAGCCCTAATGGATGGGAAGAAAGTGATCATCACTGAGACAAGTGTAAGAAGAGATCTTCAATTGGAAGATGCTAAATGAATTGAATGTCTACCTGATATGTGAGAAATCACATATCCTTTTTATACCAAAAATGGCCCTTAAATGATCAAATAATGCAAATTATGCTTGTATTTGTGTATTTTGTCATTTGTGAATGTGTAGGTACGGATATTTCAAAAATCACAAGAAAACGGTTAAAACAGGGAAAAAACAAACACGAGAACGGATAGAGTGCACAAGAGCCGGAAGTTTTCTAGCAAAAGGTCAACAAAAAGTCAACAATGGTCAAATCATGGTCAACCAAAAAAGGACAAAACTCTTAAAATATTAAAACAGCCCTTATTGTTAAATTAATTGCACCACATGTCCTAAAAATTAATAACACCGTTAGTCCTTTCAATATAAAAGACTAACGGCCGTTAAGTCCCTTATATAACCTTTAAACCGTCAACCAAGCCCAAAGTTAAATCCTCCAGCCCGATTTCCTTTTAAAATACCATGAGCCCAAGTCAATTTCCCAGTTAAACCAACGAATATAAAGGGTAAAAATGAGCGGGAAAAACTGTTGTTACTATTCATGCATCTCCCCCAAATTTACCCTGCACCCATATTACCTTCTTTTAAGTATAATTAACCTTCTTAGAAGCAATAAGTGATGCACGCCATGACGTTTTGCACCTGACAACTTGGCAATCCATGCCAATGATTGGGGAATGATGAGGTGGTAAGAAATCAAGGGCTGTGATTAATCAAAAGAAGCACAAGGACAAATCAAGGGCTGTGATCAAGGATAGTGAATCCTCTCACACAACTAACACACCAAGGAGTGTCCAAACGCCTAGATCCTTCCACTAAAGCCTATAAAAGGAGAGCTCCTCACACACACAAAATCCATCTAGGAGTAGGGTAGTTTAGAGTAGTGTAGTTTAGCTTATCTCTAGCTTATTCATCTTTTCTTAATGTAATCTTTCTTTAAAAGCATTGTAATCCTTTTCTTATTAATGAAATTGTATTTTTACTTTAAAATTGTGTTTTTACTTTTATGAATTTTGCTAAATAATATCTTAAGCTCTTAATAAGTTTTCACTGTTACTCTTAAGCTAGTTTGTCATTGAGTTAAGCTCTCAAAGCTTAACTAAGCTTATTGATACTCATTATCTCCCCTAAATGTACCTCAGCTTTTAAATGGAAAATAAGCCTGTTTGGGAAGGGCTTATTGGACGCCACCAGCTTGTTCTAAACAAGCTGAAGCTTGTTGATTTAAGCTCATTTGAGCAAACACCTCTTTTTAGCTGAGGTGTTAGGTACACCTTTCTTTATAATTTCCAGCTTTACCTTATTATCAATTTACATTCTAGCTTATTTTTGCATATTAGCTTAATTTTCTTTTCATTTGCTTATTACTGTTGCATTTAGCTTAATTCTGTCAAATAATGTTGTTTGTTGCTTTTTAAGTTCACTAGTTCGCTTAGAATTAAGTTTGCAAGTTAGTGTTTCAAATCTGTCAAAAATACCAAAAATAGTAGCATAGATAGTTAGCTTATTGTTTCTGCTTATTCAGTAGGTAAAATTTGTTCATTAGGTCTTATTGCAGCTTAACAACATCTGGTATTTAGATTTTGAGCTTTATCTTTTAGAATTATAAGCTAAAAAATGAGTTTTAAATTTCTAAAGGAGTGTTTGGGACAGGACAGTATTAACCAAAATTAATACTGTCAGGATGCTTTTGGTCCTTTAGTTTGATTTTGAACTTCATTTTATAGTTTATAAGATTAGGATTTTAGTGCTTTGTTACGTTTAATCAAGTTTTTAAAAGTTTTTATGTAGATGTTTGAATCTGAGAGCATTAACTCAGATTTATATGCATTTTAGGCTCAAGTTTGTTCTAGCTGTTTTAATTGATAACTTTGCCTTTGTTTTATAAGTGCTAGAAGTAAGTCCTTAAGCCTGCATTTGTGATTTTGAGTTTTGGCTTTGAAAAACTTGTCGACTGCATCAGTAGGGTAATATAGACAAATAGCCTAGTTTAAGCTTAATTTTCAGATGGTAAAAGTAGTTATTATGTCTTGAAATCCATAACACTAATAGTTTATATGTTAGTTTAGATCTGTTTAAGCTTAGTTTGCATTAAAAAGCTTATTTTCTTATATGTTTTTAAGTCTAAAAGTAGTACTTTATCTTTTTATTCAATAACCAAAAGTAGAGTAAAATGAATTATCAGCCTTTTCAACTAGCTTTTTCATTCATCTTTTGATTTTCAAAATAGTTTTTAAAAGCTGTTTTAAGTAGCTTTTTGGTCAAAGTTTTAAGTGGTAGAAGCCTGATTCGTTGATAGTATATATATAAAATATATAAGAATCAAATCAATGATAAAAAGATTCCGGAAGAGATATTCCCGGGTCGTATGTCCCAACGAGGCTGCAATTGAAATTTATCCTGGTTTGATGAGAAATTGAATGATGGAAACACTGATATAATTATAACTAAAATTAATTAAATAAAACTTAATTTAATCTACGGGAAA
>BQNB010157418.1:0-15153 GCA_026074375.1 Tanacetum coccineum | reverse complement strand
ATTATTTTCTCTTACCTAATTTTCTTTCATTCTATACCAAATCCGATTCTGATTCTAAACCTATTTACAAACCAAACGGGCCCTTAATCACACAAAGCATGTTTGTTTTGGGTATTTAGTCACATACAACTAAGCATAAAGTGATCAAAAGTGTTAATAAGTGTGACCATATAGTGTTTAAAATAGTGTGTGACAAAACGTTTAGTGTGACTAAATTATGTTAATAAGTGGGTATTTTGTCACACATTATGTTTATTTTGTGTATTTTGTGTGACTATTGATCATCCAATGGCCACATGAATTTTATGTTTGTGTGACAAAATGTTTAGTGTGACCATATATGCCATTTGGTCACAGTGTTAGAAGTAAATGTGACTAAACACATTAGCTTTTGGCAAGCTAACACAAACTAAACTTTAGACACACATATTAAGTTACGTGACCATATGTAACGGAATTTGGCTACACTAAAATAATGTGTGACAAAACGTTTAGTGTGACCATATGTGGCATTTAGTCACATTGTTCAAGTGTGTGACAAATATTTGTCACTATTTATATGTATATCGTGACCAATGCTTCAAGCTTACTTGTATTGGTCACACGTTCGAAATTCATATGTGACCAAACAATATTACCAGTTACTTTTAGCCACATGATGTTCGAATGTGTGGCAATACAGTTCTAATGGTCACACGATAAAAATGTTCATGTGTGACTAATTAGTAAATGGTGTCTTTTTTGGTACCTTTGGTCACATAAATATGTGAATGTGTGGTCGTTCCATTTTGCCCATGTGTGACCAAATCCACTTTTTGTACTAGTGTTTGAAGGATAAGCTTGGAAAGGTTTATGTAGGAAAGGTTTATGATTGGAGATGGTATTGAAGATGAAGAAGAGAATAATCAAAGGATTGATTATGTTTTAATAATCACATTGCCATAAGAGATAAAAAAGATGGGCATATGTAATTATGGGATGGTTTAGGAAAGGAATGTATAGAGTGTGTGGAAGGTGTATATAATCATTTGATGGGTAGAAGGTGTATATAATCATTTGATAGGTAGAAGGGATTAATAAATTATTAGGAGGATGTTTATAAGAGAATGGATTGTGTAAGAGACAATGTGAGGAATACATGTGAGAGTTTGTAAATAATTTATAAGTAGAGAGGTAGGAAAACTTAAAGTACAACTAACCTCCAAATACCACAAACTAAAATAGTCACTTGAACTTAATCCATAATAATCAACAATGGATTTGATCACTAATCATCTTGATGCAAACAAAGTAAGTGCTTTGCATCTCAAGTAAAGCATATCCTATTACGGAAAAGGATACGTTTACGCATAGCGACATTTGACTTAGTTTGACCAATAAGGGAGTAAGACTCGTAAAGTGATTAGGAACAATGTAAATCCAGATTAAGGTCAAATGGATACTTTTGTTTGATGGTATGTTGAAAGTATATTCATACTAGGTTTAGAAAGAAGTTTCGGCCTTTGCTAGAGGCAATTGATAAAAGATTTGAGTTAGCATTTTGTTAAAAATAGGAGGATTTGTTTTTACTCCTCTCTAAGTCTAAACCTCATTTGGAGTGTTCCTAAATTCTTAAGTATCATGTACATGCCTTTATTAAAGTTTCCACATGTGTCGTGTAAGAGGAAAGCTGACAAATCAAAATCCGCAAACTCAGGACAGCACCTGGCGCACTGACCCAAGCGTTGACGCGCCATCAGCGCGCCAGGAACATAGTTCCTGGTTTTTAGATTTTGGCTATTGTTTGTAATTGTAAGTGTTGTGAATGTTTATTTGATTACATTAAAACATAAAAGAGATCTTAGTCAATGTTGCACCAACACCAACTTTCATTACATTATACCAAACACTACGTAAGTGTTTTTCAGTGTAAGTGAGCAAAACAACTTCTTCTTTACACTAATACTCTAAAAAGAAATTAAAGGACACTGATAAACAAAACACTTCATTAGATTTGAAGTTACAAGTTCCTATCATTCTATTATAAAATGTTACAAAATAAAGGTTGAGTACTCAGTCTTCTTTATACCCCATCAGTTTTGACTTAGCTTTCTTGGTAAGAAGAATGTCCTTGTTAGGCCTTGCCACAATCATCTCATTTATGAGTGTCATAAACCTTTGATTCTCAGTGGAATTGTTTGAAAATGCCTTCAGTTTGTATCACAGTAGTGTAGTGGTTTTAACTTTATGGATATCACTAATTCTTTAGAATGGAGGATCTCAAAACTGATTAATGAAGAACATGCCATAAATAGGTTCCTTAATTACCTTGGTCTCTATGAACTTTACTCCTTCGGGAACTTAACAATCACAGTTAAGACCATCAATGTAAACTTCAGGCTAAAGCGTCATCACCTTCTTTTTCTTTTGTCCTGATTATGAAGGATCCTAAAGATGTAACGGAATTGTTTCATCCGTGTTGAGACTCTTAGCAATTTCTTTGAGTTAAATTTATTTCTTGCTCAGAGAGTTCAACATATCAGTTACTACTTTGTTTTTCTTGTTTCTTACGATAGGGCCCAATGATGTACCTAAATGGAGCGTCGAGTTTTACATTTATAAAACCATGACTTCCTAGACTATTCCTACACACTAAAGAGCAATGTTCCCTATCGTGTAGTAGTGTAGTGATTGATAAGTACGGGTTTCATACCCTAAGAAAGATGTGTAATCTCTAGTTGTCTAACTAAAATGACCCAAGAAAGCAATAAAATAGTAAAATGTGCTTTAGATCCACATGATCGTGTTTAATAAACCTAAATTTTCTAAAGTGATGTTACAATGGAAAAAAACTAAGAGATATGAACGCATTACCTAGCCAATAAACCTAAGTTCAATAATTATGATCTTACGTGCAATGTCTAACCATAATCTTAATAGAGGCGTCTAAAGTCATTAGGTTCAAACTGGTGTCCTCACCTAACCTATGATTCTTAAATGGAATGAACCCTCGTGGGAATTGACTTGTTCACTTCACAATCATTAAGCCTACCAACTAACCTTGGAGATATACCTATGTGTTTCCTATTAACACTTACGTGTTTCCACAAACACCTAATACTACAACTAAACATGTAATAGTATCGGCTTACACCCTATGAAGGCGTAAGGGTCTTTAGGCAAAAAACCCAATGCTAACAAATTGCCAGTTCACTAGCATGTCTTGCACTTCTTATGTAGCTCCTCATACTAAGGGTCGCTCAATGGTCATGAGTCATACAACTACTAAGGAATGGTCATCCTATAGTCAATCACATACATGAGGGTTCGTATGGTCACATACTAACTAGTATGCAATCAACCTTATTTTAATAGCTAGTACCGAGATATGAGGTTCTTTGGCCACCACACAAACTATCTACTAAAACCGCGACTTAGACTATAAGATCATAAATAAATAAACAAAAGAATAATAAACTAATAAAATGTCAAGAACGATAAATTAAACACAATTGGACATATAACAATAACAATAAAAGTTATAGATCAATAAATAATCAAATGATAATTAAATTAAACCAAACTTAAATAGTTTAAGTATCGTGTAGAAATCGTGCTAAATCGTTGCTCTCGATCCATTACAGTGTAAATGAAAGAGTACCATTACGCCATAAATACTCCTGAATGCCGATTTCCATGTATTTTGACCAGTTTTGGCCATTTTCCGAATCTTTTCATTCTAGTGCCTTGATTAATCTGAATCGGCAAATATGAAGGTATTAAGTACCATAATCATATAAAACAATATATAACAAGGCAATAAAGAAGGGAAATTGATACAGAAATATAGATATTATTTGATGTCATCACCTAACTCATCAGACAAAATTACAAAACTTGAATTCCTTGTGGATTTCAAAGTTTCTGATATTGTTGTTCCTGTAAACTGTCACAACAACTTGTTTGGTTTTGGGATGGATGTGAATGTCGTTTTCTTTTAGTTGTGGTCCGCACTTACTAAGCATACAGTTTCTTCTTCCTTTTAGTAATCTTTTTGACCTTTTCATTATGGACCCTGAGTATTTCCTCTTGATGTCACACAAAGTCTTTTTCACCAAATATGACAACTTCAGCTTCCTGAGCCACTTCAGCTGCTACTTTGACAGTCTTAAATTTGTCTAGCTCTGCAATCTTAATCTTTTCTTGCTTCTCAATAATCTCAGTTACTACATCGTATGTCATATTTACCATTCTTCCATCAGGGAGCTTATAATCAATTATTAATGGTGCATCTAGATCTTGACAAAAATTTCTTGATGCTTTTAATAGCTTTGGTGGAGAGTCATCGGTCTCCTTAGCAATACTGTTACCTTTGTCGGGCTTGGGAGTTGTGAATGATTGACCAACAGCTTGAGATTTAGGGAATACTAGCTGAGTGATTGGAATGTTAGCTTTAGGTGTTGTTGATGATTCAAAGATTGAAGTTGATGTTGTTATTGGCATGATGGTCTGAATAGGTATGGCCTGAGTGACCTAGGGTTATTAAGCTGGTGCTTTATTTTCTTTGGTTACCTCAAGCTCTTTAATGGACTCGGGCTTGGTGATCTTAGTGATCATGGATGACTCACCTACCTCATGGATACTAGCAGGAATAGTGTCATCCTCAGGCTCAACCGTGTCCTCAACCTCAATTGCATCCTTATGCTCGGAATCAGAAGCAGGTGGCGGCGGGTTAAGAGGATCCGCTTCTTCATAAGAAAATGTCAACTCTGGCTCATTCTTATCTTCTTCGTCATCTATATCTATATCTTCTTCTTTTTGAGGTTCTTCTTCTTCCTCAAATTCTTCCTTTTTTGGGTCCTTGTCTTCATCCACTAAGACAGGCTCTGGAATAACAGGAACAACATCGGGTTGATTCAGCTCAACTACGGGTAAATCATCCACATGATTAGGACGAATTACATTTGCCATGATAATCTAGAAAATATCATATAATACTTATTCAATAGTGTTCCAATAAGAATACTATTATCCAAAATAACAGTTCGCATAAGTACGCAACAAACAAAAATTTACAATTTGAGGCATTCTCGTTCAATATATATCTCAAATATAGTCCAAACATATATAATAATAATTATTATATAATCACATAACAATCTATGCATACAACACATGCATAAATACATCAATACATAATAATTTATGCATACAACACGGGCATAAACATTCCTTCTCTTTCTATATGTAACCAATAGCAACGAGGAGTCTTGGTGTGCGTGTAGAAGCGTTATAGTTTAGGTTTTCAAAAAACTCGACCTAGTTCTCTATAACCTTAGGCTCTTGATACCACTCTTTAACACCCCAATTTTTTTATTGCTCAATGAAAATTACAATGGGTGTTACTAAATAGCATAATACACCAAGATAATAGAAAACGACCCAAATGAGACGTTTTACAAACATGTGTTCCATTATTTAATCAGAGAAAATGCATTTAGGTCCCTATAGGAATCGTAACCACAACCATTACAACATTTGAAAGACAATTGTTTCAAATTAAAGACATTATTTTAGAACACATTAAGACATTGTTTTTGAAAGACAAGGAACACACAAGTAGTCTTTCACTAAATTATCACACGCACGACACCTCCACGCCATCGTTGCCTTCATCCTTGGTTACCTGGGATAAAACAAGTTTAAAATGTCAACAAAATGGTTGATTGAAATTCATAGAGTTTAAAATAATCAATAAGTAATAATCTTTGAACACATAATTAGTTCTCGGGAAAACATTGCAATGAATACAATGTATAACATCTCTTTTCTTTCACGCAGTAAGCTCATGACACCGAACGCTAACAACATATATCCTTTCATATGTTAATTTGCCCTAGAACAATGTATTATTATCATATACCTACTACTTCTAAATACAAAACGTCCGTTTGACAGCGTGTTCACAAGGATTCAGACCCCAGATGGGGTTGTCAAACCCAATAGATCTATTCAATGCATTAGCGTTCACCTTGCAAGGCAATTAACAGTTCATGAAATAAAGGACTTTGACAACAGTTACTTATACGAAAACATTCTCATAATCGGGTCCAGCATACCATAAAATCATATGTGTTCAATTTCATAAAACAAACATGTACCTCCTCGCGGGTTTATAAAACAATCAAAATATTTAAAATGCGAGGCTATGAACTCACCTTAAGCAAAAGAATCCAATTCATTCAAATCAACAAGTGCAAATAACTTCACGTCTAAACCGTGACCTATATAATACATATATAGCGGTATGTGACTAAAAGTAAAATAATTCATATAATGCATACTTGCATATATAAATATTCGCATTGTTCACATTAGTAGTCACTTGAGTGACGATCTAAGGAATGATATTCTGCAATTGCTGCGTAATTATTGTAGCAATGTCGGGATTTGGTTTTGGGCTTAATTCCGAGGTTGGGTTTTGACGCATAACTCAAACCATGTTTCTATAAAAGGAAAGGAATAATATACATTACACGGGAGAAGACGAGTCTCGATCCTATACTTCCATAATATATATATATACTAGTTGCAAAACCCGCCCGATGGGCGGGTATGACTTGTGATTATTGTTTTCATTTTAATTTTTGGCTGTATTTTTAAAATTTTTTTTGTTATAGAATCCTTTTCTTAAACCATTTTGTTTATGTAAATGTTTTTTTGTAATAAAGTTTTCAAGAATGAAGGTGGTTTGATTGTTTGTTTGTCCAGGTTTACCATGGTTAATTATATGTATAACCTAAAATATTGAATATATAATATAGTTAGGTCGTAGATAAATTCACGTTATAAAATATCATAATTTAACATTAAGCATAAACGAATCCTTAGTTAAATTTTAAAGCTTTGATAAAAGTCACATTGAGTAATATGTTGACTGCGATAATCTAAAACTGTTGCATTAAAATAAAGAACATGTTCTTAGATTTTATACGAATATACTAAATAAACTTCCAATGACATTAATATAATGTTAAAAGATAAAAAAATAGTAAAATGGTTTATACACAATAACATGCTTCAAGCCGTTTTGCAATTGTTTTATCCATGTTTCTTAGGGACTAATATGATAGAAATCTACGACTTTTATCTATTCTACGCATCGACCACTCTCTTCATTGTGAATCTAGAGTCGGTCTGGTTCCAATGTCGTCTTTTGTGCATAGTGGGATTGTTATGCTTTTGGGAGGGTCGGCTTTGTATAACCTGGTCTTTCTCATTTAGAACACGATATAATTGTGTCTAACAACTCGAGTTTATAAACGGTAGTGATATAATTGATGAATCGTGTTTTTTATACACACTCATGAAAACAGACAACATAAGTTCTGGTTCCCATGTCTTAACCTTATATGCCTACTATTTAAAAATATCAACAATCGTACTATCGATCATTATACAATTGGAGCATCCTGTAAATCAAGGCCAGTATCAAAAATGAACTACTATGGATAGTTAAAAATTTGGTGGTTCCATTAATTTGCAACAAAAGATTCATCATTTAAGTACAGAAATAACTCTCGAGTAATATCAATGCTAGCAACCATCATGGTAAAAAAAACTTTTATTTTCAATGTGAGATGATTTTAACATATTATTTTCAAACGTCATTTTAGGCATACGCACTTACATAATTGTAGATTAGCGTAAATCAATAACATGAAGACTTATGAGATTGCATATTCTAAAAACGCACAGTTTGAGTAAATATGCCCCGCTAAACGTGTTCAAATTAATTATATTGGGCGCACTACATTTTCGTAGAACAATAATGAAGGCCATGTTTGGGAGTAATTAGTCCCGAGTTTCAATAAAGCATAAGCAAACTCGATAAAACCAAAGAATTTTGATTTTTTAATGTGCCTATTAAAGACGAAGTTATAATTACCTTTATGTATCTAAAGTTATGAGATAATGTCAAACTGCTTTAACACAACTGATGTGGAAAAAAATGGAAGAGAAGATAAACGCCTTCTAGATGGAAACATGTTTGGATGAGTAAATGCACATTATAATATAACAAAAGTTGCGTATAAACATAAACAATTTGTTTGGTATTATGTGTATGGTTGGTATTATTTAATTAGTAACACGTACCTTGATAATGAGGTAATGAATTGTAGTTATTCTTCATGCCCTCAGGTTCATACCTGGATAGGATGTAGCAATTTATCACGTATATTCAATTTAATATTCCATTATATTTGCTTTAGGGACAATGTCTATTATATTGCAAAACCCGCACTTATAATTCATTGATGAACATGTATAAGAATGGACAATATCCATGTATTAAAAATTAAATTGCAAAACCCGCACTTATAGGATGCATATAAATTGCTGCACATTTAGATATAATGGAGAACGTATGAACAGCCCATGGAGAAAGTAAATTTAATATTTGAAATACATTTGATATAGGATTTGTGACACGTACCTTGATCACTCGACGTACCGCGCTAAACTTCCCTTGAAGATAGCAAGTTTCCCCTTATTTTCTAGAAGTCTAGGTGCTCTCAATAAAACTGTGCAGTCCACTCCATGGATAACTAAGACACAAAAATACAGTTCCTAATTAATAATTAATAGTTAAGAAAGTTTGACTTAACTATTTTGTATGAACATATATAATTTTGATAACAGCTGATGGTTAAACTTATCATTAGCTATGTATTCAGCCCGTAAAGCTTCCATCACCATACGCTCGATTTCTTTCTCAGTTACCTCCACGTCTAAGCAAAAGCGCGCCTTGTCCAGGAGATCCCATTAATGTGTAAGTTAGAATATGATTTAAAGTTAATTTTGTAGTAACAAAGCAAATAAAGGCCAGGATATCCAAACAACATTTTTATAAGTCATATGGAAAAGATAAAAACTACACATGGCAAGCTACCCAGATACGTAGGTTAGGTGACAGTAGTTCAGCATAAATTATGTCAAAGGCTAAAATTTTTAAATAAACATACCGTCAATAACTGTATGCTACATGGATTAAGACCAACAAGCGTTTGTCTACAAAATGCCTCATTGCGAAACCATGAGAAACATAACATCCTTGATACAAATAAAAAATGTAAATAAATAATTAGCATCTAAATGCCCCCACCTTCAGAAGAACTTCCGTTAAGATACGCTTTATTTTCTGGTTAAGTTCAGCAGTTTCTGCTGCTTCGACTTGATTCTGCATAGAAATGGAATAAGATTGTTAGTTAACTCAATGATAAATAGAAGAAAAACTAAATAGCTGGCATGTTTTTGACAGCCTTTCTAAAAACCTAAACAGACGACAATTCTTATGGAAAAATATTTATCACGCATTTGCATAATAGAACCTCATCTTCGCTTTCTTCTTCTGTTGACTTGGATGACTCCATGCTATTCCCATCCACCTGTTCTCCTTTCCCAAGAGGTCGGTCCATATAGTCATCTTCATTAGATTTAGTGTTCCGCCTGGAAAGCGGTTGGGCTGAACTTCAAATAAAAGGTTTCTTGATAATTTCCTTTTTAAGCCAATTTAGGACTAAAGTCTGAAAACTCTTCTAGTATAAGATATAGGATAGACAATAGCTCAACCGGTCAGATATGATTTGGTATGCTTCAATACCTTTTTTAGTGCGCTCAGAAGCTTGTTAGCTTCACCACACGAAGAAGCCATCTGATCCATCACGCCACATGTAGCTCCAACAATTGAGTTCTACCTGTAACATCTGAGTGAATTGCTTCTTAGCTTCTACCACATTACTTTCCGCTTCAGCCAGCAACTTCTGAGACTATTGATCATTTAATATAACATAATTGTCATATGTCACTAGTACAAAAAGTGGATTTGGTCACACATGGGCAAAAACATCAAATAAGCAATATTCAATTTTCTTCGTAATCACCTCTTCAATAAATCCAAAATGAGCCATAAATCAATAAGAATAAACTGTTGTGAATAACAGTTCCATCCGAGATCTAAAACCATCATCATAAATCAATTATACCAAGAAACCCTTGAATAATAACAATACTTGAAGATCGTATTGCATACCAAAAAGGTAGAGAGGACGATCATAAAGATTGTTATAGCAATTTAACTCCAAAACCCCATAAAACTTTTACCACAAATCGGTTTCTTGAAATTTAGGGTTTTAGGGTTTCTTCAAAAACCTTGTAATCCTAGATCGAGAGCCACCAGGCTCTGATACCAATTGATAAGAATCGTTTAGCCCATCTAGGATATGTTTTACAAATAACTTATATACGCAGCGGAAATTAAAGAACAATAAGTTATTAAACAAGGTTTTAACCGAACGTTCATGCCTCAATATTATTAGTACGTTACCTAACTGTAACATGGATCCTATGATCCTTGAGGCTACTAATACATATAGACGACTATAACACGTCTATAAACTAACTACTAACTATTACATAAACTAACTATTAGACTCTCATTGGGAGAGATCTAACTATGATGGATAATTAAACTACATACCTTAGACCTCCTTTTATAGTATAAGGAGTCAAGGTTTACATGGAAACTAATAATGATAATAATGATAAAATCAATTAGTTATTCAATCATTATCTTTGACCAAATCTTTCAATTCTTATCTTTTGTAGTATTCTTTGACTACAACTTTGGTCCTTCATGTTTCCATCTTGTTTCATTCGTGTTTTGTCTTATCAAATCAAAATATAATTCCCAACAATCTTCCCCTAGTTGATAATGACAAAACCCAATAAGCACGAACTTCCCCTGAAGTTGATATACAAATGAAACTTCCCCATAATCCATGATATACCACTAAGAATCATCAAGCTGCAAATCATCAAATCTTCTTTCCCTTTTTGTCATCATCAAATAGGGGTCTTCTGTAGATGAGCAACTTGTAAACATTTCCCCTTCAGTGGTACATGTAGATGGTTAAACATGTTAACAATAAGCTTTCCCTGAAAGTATGCTAACCATCTCTTGAATCTCGAACTCAGTAGGCCCCAAATGGTAATTATTGATGAAGAAAAATGAGTATAACCCATATGTTGAAGAAGTAGAATTTCCTAAACTTATGTCGTATGTCTTGCACTATCCACGTGACGTCAAACTTATACCAAGACCAAATTATAAGTAGATCGTAATCTCTTGACAAAATCCTCATTTATCCTATAAAATGAGACACTGAGCACAATAATGTAACTCCTTAAAGTGATAGCAAATGTGAGCATTAAGCACCATAAGAGAAATCCTACACCTTTGCTAGATTCGCCAAGTCTTCGTCAACACCATTTAAGCACGGACAAGTTATCTTTAAAAGGGGATTGAAACCTTTCAAGATATGATAAGACACACACATATGAAAGTCAACTACAACATCAAATAAGCAATAACCAATTTTCTTCATAATAATCCCCAAAAACGAGCCATAATATCATCATCTATCCGAGATCCAAAATGCGTTTGTTGTCCAACATCGGACAATGATAGCGGTACCAAAAATCAAACCCAGCGGTACTAAGTGAAAAGCGCTAGCGGTACAAACCATCTAAAGCAATTAGTAACACTTTTTCTGTCCCAAAGCTGTCACTAAGCTGCTCTTAGCGACACATTATTTGTCACTAAACTGTTGCTACGCTGTCGCAAACACGAGCGGTACTAACTATATAAAGAGCGGTACTAACTCTATATAGAGCGGTACTAACTCATGACATTAAAAACTTCAAACATTCAAGACAGTATGAACATAAACATAGTAGTACTTTGCTCGTCGCACTTCGTTTGGTAGCATAACCTTCATCTTGTACAAACAGCACCTTTTGAGCCCACAATTCAAATGAACAGTACTAATATGTTTGCATATACATGGCAGCATATGTACTCGAACAGTAGTATCATGAAGCCCAAATAGTAAAAATATCACAAGCAGCAGAAACAAACAAATGAGCAACACTAATACTTTTTAAACAACATTAAGTGATATGTGTTAGCTATATGAACATCTATTAAGCCCAATACCTGACGTGATCAGCCCAAGCAATATAATAGTATAAGAACAACAAACAGTATTAACACCATATCTTCAAACAGTCGCATTCACGTCCAAAGCTTCCATATCTAAACCCTAAAAATCAGAGTTTCAAATCTCCTCATTCTTATAACAGATCCCCTCATTAAAACGAGATAATCTTTGTTCTCCATATAATATGAACAGCCTGTATAACACCAAGTAAACACAACACCACGACTTCCATCATTACTTACTCATCCACCAACATGAACACCATTAATAAATACATTCAAGATTATCAATAACACTGCAACCTAATATATTGAGCCCAATATGCTTTTGTCACAAGAAATATTAAATCATGACGAGCAGTTTTAATCATCTTGAAACCCAACCAACCATAATTAATATTACTATGATAACATTAATGGTGATTAGGGTTTTGTCTTCTAACAGTTGATATCATTTAGGAATTTTAAACGACGATCCAAATGTTGCATTGTGATGATCAGAATCAACAATAAACAGAGTTGAAATTCTAACACTTTACATGATGATGATCATAAGTATATGCAAGCCATGTTGGTGTTGAAGTTTTATATACCCAAAATATATATAAAATATAATACTTCAAAGAGCAATTAAGAAAATTCTTTATCATCGTTTTACCACGGCTGCCCAGAAAGTGACGAACATAAAAACCCTAAACAGATTTTTAGGTTTCTTCTTCGTTCTCTAAACCTAGAATTTGAATTAATAATCTAATTCTATGAGTAAAAATAAAGGGATGTTGAGAATCGATCAGCCCATCTAGGATTAATTTTACAGGTAACATTGATATGCACAACGGAAATAATAGAAACACAATATTACCAAACAAGGTTTTAACCGAACATTGAAGCCTTCATTATATTTGATCAGAATAAATGAGACTACAATCACTATCTAATACACTAACTACTACTACTACTAAACGTGTACACACACACACTTTTGCTAGACTTTCATTGAGAAGTCTGCTATTCTATTCTATGGATAGATCTGTAAACTACATACCTTAGACCTCCTTTTATAGTATAAGGAGTCAAGGTTTACATGGAAACTAATAATGATAATAATGATAAAATCAATTAGTTATTCAATCATTATCTTTGACCAAATCTTTCAATTCTTATCTTTTGTAGTATTCTTTGACTACAACTTTGGTCCTTCATGTTTCCATCTTGTTTCATTCGTGTTTTGTCTTATCAACTCAAAATATAATTCCCAACACTATCTTTTGCTAATTATTTAGCCACATATGAATTTGGAACGCGTGACAAATAAAAAGTAAGGTTGAAGCATTAGTCACGATATACATATAAATAGTGACAAATATATGTCACACACTTGAACACTGTGACCAAATGCCATATATAGTCACACTAAACTTTTTTCACATTATTTATTTATTTCTTTTTATCAAATGTTGTTATTTTTTATCAAATGTTGTTTGAGAGTATGACCTAGCCGGTTCTGAAAATAAAACGAAATCCTAATTCCAAAAGGGAGCGATAATTCCCTCCTCAAATTTCATTCGACTCACAAAAGCCCCACTTTCCCCCTTTCACATTCACAAACCTTATCCACCACCAAAGTTTACCCTCAACCTGATACTTACCATAACCAATTAACCACTGTCACACACCACCACCGCTACCACCATTGCACACCATTTGTCACACAATCGAGTTAATCGAATATATATCTATAATCGAATATATATCTATATATCTACATTAGATCATATCCAATCAAGATCTCTAAAAATGGAAACCTGTGTGTCTATATAAACCTACCTTTATTATCGTTGCATCTCACACTCTTTTACTTTATAAGAAAGTCAATCACTTTATTCGTTTGAAAGAATGGTTTGTGAAGATTTAACAATGAAAGCGAGTTCCAAGAAAGCTAATATCTTGGCTCTTGGAAAAGCATTCCCTCACCAGCTTGTCATGCAGGATCTCCTTGTTGACGGGTATTTTAGAGACACTAATTGTGATGATCCTGAACTCAAGCAGAAGCTGACTCGCCTCTGTAAAGATTTGTCTTCTCATTTTCTTTTGTATATTCAATTTTTGGACTTTATTTGGCCCGTTTTCTGATTGGTATCTTTTTTGTTTGTACTTTCACGGGCAAAACTACAATAGTGAGAACACGGTATGTGGTTATATCACAAGAGATACTTCACCAATACCCAGAGTTAGCACTTGAAGGCCTACCAACAGTCAAGCAAAGACTTGATATATGCAACAAGGATGTGACTCAAATGGCTATAGAATCCTCACAAGCCTACATCAAAAATTAGGGTCGGTCCGCATCAGATATCACCCACTTGGTCTACGTTTCCTCTAGATAATTAACCAATTAACCCATATTTGTTGCAGCAGGCTAATCGAATTAGGAGGTACTAGATTTCTACAATTGATGTTCTTTTTCAATTAACCTCTTCAATATTTCATTTATTTTGTTATTAAATCTGATTATATATCTATATGTTTGGTAAGTTCTTTAGGTTTTCATTGTGTTTTGATTTCATAAATTAGGGTTTTGATTATGCAATATGATATGCAAAATAAGGGTTTTAATATTGATGTTGCTGTCATACATGGAGGTTTTGTAGATCTTATTTTTCTGTCATACACAGGTTGTTTGGTAAAGCTTTTTTTGCTCGCACTAAGAAGTCATTTGAACATTGTATTTGTTGTCTAAAATGGAGGTTTTAGGCCTGAAAAGGGGTTGTTTCGTAAAGTTTTTTTGCTCTTACAAATGGGGTGTTTGAACATGCTATTTGTTGTCTAAGTTTAGGGTTTTAGGCCTGATGTTGCTATCATAGATGAGGGTTTTGTGTGTCTTATTTTCTGTCATAAACAGGTTGTTCGGTGAATCTTTTTTGCTCTGACAAATTGGTCTTGATGTTGTGTGTCTTATTTTCTGTCATAAACGTATAATTCGCCTCTATATCTATAAAGGTTAACACAACTCTACCAATGGTTCTTGATGTTGTTTAATTGTCGCTTAACTAGGAGGTGCAAGACTAATTGCAAAACTTATTTCATGTCGATTGACTTGGTTTAGGTTATCA
>BQNB010157417.1:0-15153 GCA_026074375.1 Tanacetum coccineum | reverse complement strand
ATGCTTAATAAACCAAAGGCAATTTCCGTTAACTAGTTAAGCCAGAAGCGTATCCTTAGCACGATTTTAGAAGGACAATATTTGTGATCCTATGATTCTAGGTGTATAGATCACTATATGAAGAGCTATCCCGGCATCTAGATTAAACTAATCGAGTTAACGAATGATACCAAAAACTGAACGATTACAAAAGTATAAGAAATTACACGTTGTCTTCAATGGATTGGAATGAGTTGCAAGACCTCTTCTGCTCTTTTTCTCCTATGAAAACCGACTTTTATGGTTTAGGTATCGAGAATATGATTTAGCACACTTAAAACTCGTTTTTGAGTTTTCTATTTATACTGTCTGGAAGTCGATTCAATACGGCATATCCAAGGGATTGGATACGGTGTATTAGAGTTTCTTGGAGTAGGGACCACGCTTGATATCTTCTAGAATATTTTATTCCTAAAAAGCTTGAATACGGCGTATTGCCTTTCCTGGATACGGCTTATTGATCTTCTTTCCTTTGTGGTTTTTGGTGAGTGCATGCATGGATACGCCATATCTTCCTTGATGGATACTGCGTATTGGTTGTCAGAATCATTAATCTTCAAAATATCTTCATTTAAGCTCTAGAATGCGCGCTTTTTGCTAATATTCACCAAGTACTCCGTAATTACTGCAATTCTCAAATATAAATGATTAAGTAACAATTATTTGATGTCATCAATTATGCTTTGATCCTTCTTGCCTTTACACACTTAAAATGTTTTACAAACTCCCACATTCCTTTATATCTCACACACACATCACTTACACCTCACTTCCTTCTAAACATTCCCCTAATCATTTGTTAAATTCTTCTTCCCAAAACAAATGATTATACACACTCTCCATACAATCTAAACATTCCTTCCATTTCCCAAATCATTTCTTAATCATCATTGCCCAACTCTTTTCTTTCTTAATGGAAATATGATTAACTATATAATCAATCTTTTGATTATCTTTACCTTCCTCACAACCATAAACCTTAAACCTTCACCACTTAAACCTTCCCCAAACTTTTCCTCACATGTGACAACTTATATTCCCTTACATAATGTACCTTCTTGTGCTTGTTGTCTCCCACATTCCCTACATAGGCTCCTATGTGTCGCCTCACTACATTCTTACCCACAAATTCCCTATTTATTATCTTCTTCATTTCTACACTCACACACATTCTCATTTGAATTTTACATATACACACTCAAAGCTTCTCTTATACTCTGTACCCCCCCTCCCCAACACTCAAGGTGAAATTTAAATTACACACACACACAAAACTTCTCTTACATACTTTGCCAACTCACCACCTTATCATAGGATTCAAAAATGAAATTTGAACTTGAATCCTTAGGCTCCTATCCATCACATCAATGTCAACTCATGACAGCTCACACATACCTCATCTCTTAATTTGAATTTGAATTTCAAATTTTCTCCACACAACATCCACACTTTCTCACCAAGGAAAGGAATATTCATTGGCATATTCTTTCTCTCTTAACTATGCCAACTCACTCACTCAACCATGGTTAGTTTCTAACTAAGCCAATTACATGTGAGGAATACCCAATATACTCTTTGTCCAATGGTTCTTTTCTATCTCCTTGAAATTGGACAAACATCCCCAAAATCTCTTTTAAAAACTTCACAAACGTTTTTATTAAATGACTATTTGAGTTGGTTGACCTTGAGTGTAAGAATAATGGAAAGGTTAAAGCGTAAAGTACAATTGGGGGTTTAGCAAGAATGGGTAATTAAAACACGAAAAACCCAAAAAGCCAAGATGTCTGTCTGGCGCGTGGGAGGCGCGCCACATTCAAAAAGGATTTTCCCATTTTGGGTTATTGGCCTATAAATACCCCTCATTTGCTCTTGTATTGCTCACCTCTTGCCATTCTTTCTTTCTTCTCTTTTCTATTCTCTTATCCTCTCAGTCTGACACCTCTTGTGTTCTAATCTTCTATTTTATCATCTATTAAATAGAACACATCTCCATAATAGAGACACACAAGTATCTAATCCACACTTGTGTGTTATTAGTTGAGGGTCTTCTTTTTCAACCCTTTCAATTAGAATCAAGTCTTTAGGTTAGGTTAGAACTTGATTTAAACAATCAAATTTTATTCATTTTAGTTGTAAGGGAAGTTATGTATCTTAGTGATCAAGCCTAAATCATTGAGTGATCTAGTTGGGGTTTTGGTATACTTCTAAGGGGAAGTTCTTAGTGGTCCTATTTGATCTTAGTGATCCTAAAAGAAAGTCGAATAACTGGTTCTTAGGGTGGATTAGAGGGCAAAATACCATAGGAAGTAGCTCTTCTTAGCGAGCGCCAATCTTAGTGCATATCGGTGGAGCAAAGTTGTAATACCGTTTATAGTCCACCATAAGGATTATACTAGAGTAATATATATATATATATATATATATATATATATATATATATATATATATATATATATATATAAAGAGAGAGAGATAGAGAGAGAGAGAGAGAGAGTTAGGATCAAATGAGAAATAAGAAGGATAAGAAGTAATTATAACCGCATATCCGAGATGCACCGACTTATATTAGATGCATCTCTATAATCTTAAATGCTTATAATGCATCATAATGTATTTTTTAGCTTTTAATTAGATGCATTTGCGTATATTAGATGCATTTCATGATTTCTCTTGTTTTTTGTTCCTCTGCATGTGCCAAAATCATGAAAATCAATTTGCACAATCTACACATCAAATTAACTTTCAAAACTCAAAATGGTGCATCTAAATGAATAGAAATGGATCTAATGCAAGTCGTTGCATCTCAAATGTGTGATTTTAGTCACTTCTCACCACTTCTTATTTTAATTTACTTCTCACAGGATCCTTACTATATATATATATATATATACTAGTGGCTAAGCCCGCCCGATGGGCGGGCATGACTTGTAATAATTGTTTACATTTTTTTGTTTTGATAATTATTGATTTTTAAAAATTGTATATTATACAAAGATTTTTTTAAGCATAGTAGCAATGTTTGTTAATTATTTTATGGTTTCTAAAGTTAGTGTATAGAATTTGTATTAACTTTATTGATAAATTGTACATGGCAAAACATTAAAAGACTTATACATGAAGTAATAAAAAATATAGAAGTTGTCCGCAGTTAATATTAAACCCAGTGATGATATCAGTGATACTAATGTCATTGTGATGTTCATTTTGTTTAAGCCTCTAGAGCACCTTTTGAGCCTTTACGATAGATGCAAGCTTATCGTCTAGAATCTCACTTGATGAAAGTGTCAACCGTTTTGAGCCTTTTTTCTGTAACGTCGATATCTTCCACACTAACAGCCAATGATGATGGTGAAGTTCTCTTACTTGATGGAATTCATCATAGTGAGCCCGTCTATGCTCCTTGCACTTCTGCCTATTTCATAACCTGCAACATTATTAAAACATGTATCTATATAGAGATGTGGGAACACTATATTTAAACTCACATTAGTGTTTTACCTCAAAATTATCAAATTGACGATGACAAACGTTATTATCAAATCCTTTCATCTTGTCTCTAGGCCCGTCTCCAACCCGACTAATACAATTGATCATGGAAGCTTGCTGTAAAAACTATTGACATTGCAATTTAGCTAAAGACAAAATATATATGTAAAAGCATATATTTGAATACTTGATAGAGGTTGCAAACACTTCCATTGCTTTGACTATGGCATCTACAATTTAAGCGGGAAGACAAACAAATTGCAGAGTAGGGCTGGTTAAAAATGAATATAAAGTACGAACCTTTTTAAGCGCTTTGACCTATTCTAGTGCTTTTTGGGTCTTTGCTCGCCTAGAAAATGAGATTGACTATTTTCACAATTACGTAAAATATAAAGATGCAACTAAATCATTTTTGTATACAGATAACCTAGAAACACCTATGGTTAATTACATTATATATATGAAATCAATATATTATGGCGGACTGGTTGTAACTTTTAGGAACCAGAATATGGAACCTAAATGATTTTTAAAAGATGCAACCTACCAAGTTCTTTCGCCTTTTTTAGTTTCTCGTTAAGTTCGAGCATCAGGAGTAGCCACAGGAAATGGTGGTGCCAGTGGTGGATGTTTTGGAAGGGGTTGAGGTAAAGAAGCTTGATCTTTATTGAATGCATATGTAGATGAGTTAACGCAATTTGCAGAAGATCTTTGGTAACTTCTAATATGTTTGACCCATTCCCTTTTTAGGTAATATTTGACCCGTTTGAGATACAACACAGTCTGTATCCACTCACTCATAAGTAAATGAGTGGGAAATATTATTAACCTATACACATACATTAATAAAATCATTTTGATTACCAACAAAAATATACACACACCATTGTCACTAATAATTTATTAGAAGCAACAAAACATACCTGAGCAATGAACATGCATTGAGGTGGGATCTTCATGTAGTGGTCTAGCTTAAGATTGTAGAATGATAGAAAACCCTTTTAGTTATGATTTATTATTGACCACTATTTATAGTGGTAAAACCCTAATACCCTAAACCCACAAACGGGCTTGGGCCTATTTATTCACTAATACAAAGATAAATATGCCTTTGGGCCATGAAGACTAATCCGCTAACATCCCCCCGCAGTTTGAGCGGGAGAGGAACGAACACTCAAGCTGTCACGAAACTCATCAAATAAAGCCGTAGGTAGACCTTTGGTGAAGATATCCGCATACTGGTAACGAGAAGGGACATGAAGAACCCGTATGTGACCAGTGGTAACCAAGTCACGAACAAAGTGAATGTCAATCTCAATATGCTTCGTGCGCTGATGTTGCACGGGATTAGAAGAGAGATAGACAGCACTCACGTTATCACAATAAACAATAGTCGCTGTAGACAGTGGTGTATGAAGCTCACGTAAAAGATTGCGCAACCAGCAAGTCTCGGCCACTGCATTGGCAACACCCCGATACTCTGCCTCTGCACTAGATCGAGAAAGAGTAAACTGTCGTTTGGAAGACCAAGATAAAAGATTGTTGCCAAGAAACACACAATAGCCAGAAGTAGAGCGCCGTGTAGTGGGACACGATGCGGTATCTCGGTTAACAGGACTTGAGGAGCACTAGAGTTAGTGTTTACTGACAATGAATGAGACTTATTCCGAATCCGCATCTCCTCAGTAGAGACCATTGAACGCACGATGGAGAGGTCGGGAAACGGTTCCTTGTGAGCTATGATTTGAGCAAGGCCATAAGAGATGTCAGGCCGTGTAAAGGTCAAATACTGTAGAGGCACATGCAAGCCTGCGATATTAGTGTAGGATCAGAACAGATCACCAGCACAGCAAGCGTGGAATCCGTGTCATCAGGGTACGACAAGGATTACAGTAAGCATACCAGCTCGCTCAAGGTACCTATGTGGGTACTTTCTGTGAGATAATAAAAACAGCAGAAGTATTACGAGTCACGAAAACACCCAGAAAGTAATTAAGCGGGCCCAAGTCAGTCATAGAAAATTCCGCATGAAGGGAAGCAATGATGCGCTGAAGCAAAGCTGTAGAAGATGCAGTCAAAACAATATCATCGACATATAATAGCAAGTAGGCAGTATCGGACCCCTGTCTGTAAATAAAAAGTGATGAGTCACATCGACTGTGGAGAAAACCAACCCGAGCAGCATAGGCTGCAAATCGCTGAAACCAGGCCCGAGGGGCCTGTTTAAGCCCATAAAGTGATCGTTGTAAAAGGCAAACATGATTAGGATGCGCGTATCTCGAAAATAGGAGGTTGATGCATGTAGACAGTCTCAGATAATGATCCATGCAAAAAGGCATTCTTGACATCGAGCTGATGAACTGGCCAATGTCGAGAAATAGCAAGACTGAGCACCGTACGAATAGTGGCCGGTTTAACAACCGGACTAAAAGTCTCATCCACGTCAATACCTACAATTTGAGTGCTGCCATTCGCCACAAGGCGAGCCTTGTAGCGATTAAGACTGCCATCTCATTACTGCTTGTGCCGCAAGAGCCACAAAGGAACGAACAATGTCGCCGTCGGTGGTTTGGGACAAGAACCCACATACTATTTTTAATTAAAGCATTATATTCATCATGCATAATCACGATACCATATTGGGTCTCGAACAACGCAATTTGATTACGACTTAGGAATAGGGAAATGGTGGAGACATTTAAAGTGTAACGTTGAGTGGGGCGATTAGTCCCGACACGATAGCGAGTGACCATGGAGTGAGTCGAGGCGGGATTGGGGTTGGTGTTTGTGGTAACCGCAGGTATAGAGTGAGTTGAAGCGGGTTGTGAGGGGGAGTTTTGGTTGAGTTGCGAATTTGGTAGTGGGCCGTGTATAGTGGGTTGGGTAGGAGAGGATATTTGGTGTGGGGTGGTGTTGGATGGAGGGTTGTTATTCGGTGTGGACTGAGTAGTAGTGTTTGGGCTAGGTGATGATATAAGTTTAGTAAGAAGGTGTTGTTGAATTATATTAGGGGAAGTGTCTAAAAATGTGTAAGAAGGTGGTTCATTAGGAGTCATAGACCCATACGGAAAAACCGTCTCATCAAATGTCACATGACGTGATAAGATGATTTTATCCGTATTCAAGTCCAGACACCGATATCCACGGTGATTAGTCGGATATCCAAGGAAAATTGCAGGTGTGGCGCGTGGTTCAAGTTTGTGATTGGTGTTGATGTAGGGATAGCAAAGACAACCAAAAACACGGAGATCCGCATAGTTAGGTTGTGTCTTGAAAAGACGGGTGTGAGGGATTTCATTATTTATGGCGCTGGAGGGTAAAAGGTTTAAGAGATATGCAGCCATGTGAAGTGCTTCAACCCAAAAAGTGGGTGGTAAGTGTGCTTGAAAGAGTAAGGTACGGATGAGGTTGTTAATGGTACGTATCATTCGTTCAGATTTTCCATTTTGTTGTGAAGTTTTAGGGCAAGAGAAGCGAATGGTAATACCATTTGACGCAAATAATTGGTGTAGGGCATTGTTGTCAAACTCGCCTCCATGATCACATTGCAACGATTTAATGTCAGTTTTGAATTGGTTCTTGACATAAGCACGAAAATGAATAAATTTGGACAATGCATCAGATTTATTTCTTAAAGGATAAACCCATAAATAATGTGAAAAATGATCAAGAAATAAAACATAATATTTAATACCCGAAACACTCGTAATTGGAGATGTCCATAGATCTGAATGAATAATATCAAAAGGAGACTTAACAATCGTTTTTGAGAGTGAAAAAGGGAGTCGCACGTGTTTGCCAAGCTGACACGCATGACAAAGCACGGGAGACTTTGTTTTATTACATGAAATTAAATTATTAGAAACTAAAGAACGTAACACGTCACTTCCAGGATGACCAAGTCGTTGGTGCCACGTTTGCTGACCAACCAGAAAAGCTTGAGGGTAGGATAGAGACGTGACCGGGTAGAGATCACCCGTGCTATCACATCGGAGGAGAATTTGACGAGTCCGGAAATCCTTTACAGAAAAACCAAACTCATCAAATTCAATAGTACATTTATTTTCACGAACAAATTGACGCACATAAATCAAAATTTTGACAATATTGGGTGTGACAAGGACATTATTTAAGTGAAGTGGGCGGTATGGAGTAGGTAACGTGCTATGGCCCGTGTTGGTGACGGGAATAGATTTCCCGTCGCCAACAAGGACAGATGGATACATACGAGAATTAAAAATAGTACTAAGGTTATGAGCAGAAGAGTTAAGATGAGATGACGCACCCGTATCCATATGCCAGTTTGCATTGGCGGGATCCTGTAGTGTCATAGTATTGAAAGCAGTGGGTAGCACCGTTTCTTGACCTGTATTGCTCGATGTATTACCTGTATTTTGAACAACATTGGTAAATAGAGCCTGTTGATTTGGAGTTAGCCCATGTGTCATAAGTTGTTGTTGGGCCGAAGGCTGAGCAGGAACAATACGCTGACCCGAGTTGTTGAACCCAATAGGAGTGCGTGGAATGCTTATGGTAGATAACCCATATTGGGCAAGTAAAGTGTTTTGAGCTTGGAGAAGAGATAAAAGTTGTTGCTGGGCTGCCAAATCAAGTCCCCTATTACCAAAACCAATTCCAGTATGCATGTTGGAGGTGTTTGTACGTGTGTTATTTTGAGAGGAGTTGGAGCGTGTACCTGCGGAACGAGACGAATCATGTATGTACCTGCAGGTGGCACCCCAACGACAAACACCTCGACCAAAGTTTCGACAGACCTCGGTCTTGTTATTATTACGATTATCACGTTCCTTGTTGGTGCGTGTGTCTTGAACACGATGCGGTGTCTCGGTTAACAGGACTTGAGGAGCACTAGAGTTAGTGCTTACTGACAATGAATGAGACTTATTCCGAATCCGCATCTCCTCAGTAGAGACCATTGAACGCACGGTGGAGAGGTCGGGAAACGGTTCCTTGTGAGCTATGATTTGAGCAAGGCTTCCATACTTGTCGCTTAAGCCATTGATTGCATAGGTAACAACGTCGTCTTGGCTAACATCCGAACCAAGATCATTGAGTAATGTGACGATGGAGTCAATGTTCGAGAAGTACTCGTCGGCTGTTTGGTCACCCATTTGGATCATACGTAGCTCGCCTTTTAAAGCAACCACGCGTGTCCTTTTGTTGTCTTGAAAGATTGCTTCAATGGTGTCCCATGCGTCTTTGGCTGTTTTAGGGTTAGCTTTTATCAACCGTTTGTTATGAGTTGAAGATAGTGTAAGAAAGATCCACGATTTAACGATGGAATCGGCTGTGATCCAATCGTCTGTGGGAGGTGTGGATGTGGACGACTGTGTGCTTGAGCCTTCGATGTGTTTGACGACACCAAAGTTACTACAATGGCCTTTGAAGAAGTAACTCCATGTGGAGTAGTTGGATTCAGCGAGATCCAATTTTTCTGGTACAAGAGTGTTGATGTTGTGTACCGCATATAGTTTTTCAACCAAGGTGAGAGTAGGGGGTGCAGATGGTTGATCAGGTTGGTCATGGTGTGTGATCGACTGTTAAATTGATAGGGATAGGATGTGCAGTCGACTGTTAAGTTGAGTGTGAGGTGCTAGGGTTTGCTTTTGTTTTTAGGGTTTGGATCGGCTATTTGACCTGATACCATGTAGAATGATAGAAAACCCTTTTAGTTATGATTTAATATTGACCACTATTTATAGTGGTAAAACCCTAATACCCTAAACCCATAAACGGACTTGGGCCTATTTATTCACTAATACAAAGATAAATATGCCTTTGGGCCATGAAGACTAATCCGCTAACAAAGATCAGATAAGAAAGAAAGAGCATGAACGGTGCTGATTCTTCCGTAAATCTTGAAAAGCAAGTTTGCGATTGGCTTTCCCGGCAACATGTACCCAAATATAAACTGAGCTATGATGTCGTATCCAGGTTGCTGCATATATTATTATTAAAATTAAAAGTTATACTGTTTTACGACATGTGAATGTAAAAAGCTTCATAGTAGTAACGTACTTGGTTGGTAATAGCTTCAATAACTCCAATAGGGAGTGTAACAATAAAAGCCAATGCAAAGGCGAAGAGAAAACCCCACCATGGAAGTTGCGCATCTTGTTTCCATACAAAACACATGACGAGGGACAATATTATGCTCCCAAATAGTAACACAAGATACCACCACTGTGGAACTTGTTTATAGCTTTTCGTTAATTTTTTGTGAATGTCTAGTTTCACGTTGTGAACTGCAGACTTGCTCTGCTTTCATATCTCTAACACACGAAATTCAATAACATATGAGATACGTGATATAACAGTTGACATATATAGATTGATTCAGTAAAAGCTTAATTACCCGCCATAAAATAAGGCCACATGAGTGAGGGTTGCGGTGAACCTAGCAAATGGTAAGCGGAAATCCCAACCCAGTCGAGGGTGGAGGCGCTTACACCAAGACCATGGTGTCCTGAGCCAATTTGTTATGTTGTGTGGCCAAGCCCAGCAAACCCATGAGAAGAATGTCAAGATGGGGAAAAGGTTGCCAGGAAGCGCATAGTATGCAAAACTCAGGTTCAGGAAAATACCTGTAGATATTAGTTGATACTCCTTGTGTAGGAGTAGGGGTCTCACATGCATTTGTTCTAGTGTTGAACCACATTCATTTTTAAGCTTCTGAAGATGCGTGTTCGAGTTTAGGGTCCTGAAAAGTCAACCAAATAGAATAAAGATAGATAACGAAGATCAGTTGTTTTGCCTCGGTTGGGTTACTTAAGGATGAAACAACATCAAGCGAGTACTTCCTGGAATGAAAAAAACTTATCTCTGGATACAAATTGACCAAGGGTACACTTGCTCCATATCTCGGTAGAGATTAAAACCTTTCCAAGTTAATAAAATAGAATCAAAATATATTAGCATCAACTTATGGGATTGACATCTAAAAGAAAAAACACTACATACGCACCAACATAACAAATAGTTAGATACTAAATACAAATAAATCAAGATGGTGGGTGGAGGAGTAGCAAGCCGGTGGCTTCAAGTTTGTTTCTTCTTTTCATAGTATATCTAGTTAATATTAACAATAATTACAAAATAAGTAATATCATTGAAGATAATCAGTGATGCAGGAAGAAGGAACCTACATAATAGTTGGATTGCATTCAAACTTGTGCATACTCAAACTATTTTTCTTTTTTAATACTTGTGTGAATAAATTTACAGCTCTATTAACTATGATATGCCAACATGATGTTTCCAAAAGATCCTTATGAGGCAAGTAAGCCTATACAACACTCCTTTAGAGTTAAGACTATATTTAATCAGTTGATGTGACCCATGAATAATTTAACTACATCAAAACCGTATAACATAGAAATAAACTGATGAACATAATGTAATCCACAAGTTTGATTTACCAGAAAATCTATTCAAAGATATTGGCTACTGTGAAAGAGGATTGTGTAAAAACCACGATAAGGATCATATGCGTCCATGCATATTGGCCAAACTGATACTTTTACATCTTCTTCTTTAGTGAGAGAATGAACCATACAAAACCTGAACCACCACAATGAAAAGACAAATACAATAGTTATTCACAAGGTGTGAAAAAGGCCAATATGCAAAGATATTAGCTATATCAGTTCACCAACCTGCTATATATAAGAAATAACAGGTGACCATATGATATTTGTTAAGGTTGCTCACAACTTTATAGAAAAACTTGTCTGTCATGACTGTATTGACAAGACGCTGACTAAGAATGCGACCATATACAAATAGCATTGCCGTGAAGAAGTGCTTGAAACGGACATGCAACAACAACACCAATTACAATAAATTCGCTTTGGCACATAAACAATCTGTCATGTAACAGACCTCTATATCAAGTCAAACTGGTTTTTATCATTCAAATTTAGATACTGGAGAACATATGAGGATTTCCAGTAGCTGAAATGTTTAAAACTAAAAAGAAGAGATCATTTTTATGAATTATTTAGCGGAAAAAGTGCAGAGCAGTTCCTTCTAGCACATGTTTGTAGGGATAAAAAGCCGTGTTAAGTTTTATCGAATGGAACATGGCCCATATACAATGAACAACGCTATTGGTGGATTATAGCCTCGTGGTGAAAACACCGGATACGCCTCGTGTACAGGGTAATTCTGCTCGTATGCGATGGATATGAATAAAACGACTGACGATAATTTTGCTCGTATTGACTTCCACTATAAGTCGAACTCGCTTAATACGATGCACCGCTATAACTCGCGTCCTCGTCCCTTGACTTTTTCGCCCCCATTCAATATAATCCAATCCAAATGTAAATTTTTTCAATCTTCTTTAAAACAATCTTAGATAACTTAACTCTGTTGATTAACATACGAAACCATTAATAAACTAAAACACCACATTTATGACTAAAACTATATTTAAATGAAGTAATTATGCAGTTACAGAGGAAGATTCGTTAGTCGTCAGATTATCGCCTTAAGTTACTTAATAAAATGTATACATGATCAGGATAGCAATATACTACATGAACGGTTAAAGTGAATATCGATACCGTTAATTAAATATCTTACCAACAGATGTCCTATCTAACTTTTGCAAGGAGAAACATATAGAGGGCGACGCTATTGCAGTCTTAAAACACATTTAATTATAAAGTTAATAGTTACACATAGCCAGCATGACTTTTCCGCATATTCACATTTCTGGAGGGCCCTTGGTGTGAAACATTTGTCACAGTTAACTATGGAGCAGGCCTTATTGCTGAAAAAGAAGATTTCCACTTCTTTAATGATGCAATGTTCTAAATAGAGACGGCCAAACAGCAGTGTGAATAGAAGTTAAAAAGATCTATATAGAGACTGCAAAAACAAAACATGATACCTTGAAAACTTCTGTATCGTCCACATAAGAAATGCTTAAAAGGTACTCAAGGCCCGTCAATAGTGCAACTATGTTCTCTTGTGTGGATTCCAGAACACCGATATGAACCTGCATCAAGAGGGCTACATGAGGTCTAAATTAATAATAATATCACAGGTAATCCGTTTAACAACACCCACAGCCTGCCTTACACATGAAAGCGTGGGAGCTGATGGACGAACCAACATCACCATAACATGCACACAAGTTTATTAAATCCTACTACCAAAGTTATTGCAGAAGGCATCTAAAACACCCTACCAGTCTGTCATTGTCTATGACTTGCACTCAACTAAATCTCCAATCAGCTACAAACATAAATATGACATGACTTTCTTTAAAACAACATGGTAATTTTTAGATTACAGAACTATAGGGCTAAACTTTTCTCCTTACTGTTAAATAAAAACATAATTGAAAAATAAACAAAACTATGAAAAAAAAACATTCATTAGGGTTTTGAGGAAAAACATATACCTTTAAACAAAACAAAGAAGATGACCAACCTACAAAACAATAAACCAACATATGCACACGCTAAATCAAAAAAAATAATATAGTTTTAGGGTTTTGAGAGAAAAAGTGTCGTACTTTTTTTTCTTAGTTTGACTGATAGATTTAAAGATTATATAGATCCCATAATAAGAAACTCGATTTTTGTCAAGCAAGCAGCGTTTTTCATTGTGTGTGATGGATATATACCAAAATATAGAATCTAATAGAATATAAGTAATATCTTTTGCTAACCTTATATAATTTTTAAGTTGCAAGTATAATTCAAAAAAGGTTACTAGTCTAGTGGTTATGTGGTATTGTTAATATACACAAAGTAATTATGTACAAATCTTTGTTAGATAGACAAATTTTTTAAAAAACGAATTTTACAATAAATTATTTAAAAAACGAATTTTATACAAAAATAAAAAATAAAAAAGCGAAATTTAAAAAAAAAACAAAAAAACAAAAAAATTGATGACATGGCCTGCGTGATGACATGGCATTATGACGTGGCATTAAATAGTAAAATGTCTCCTGTTATATATAATGTAGATATATATATATATATATATATATATATATATATATATATATATATATATATATATATATATATAAATAAATAAATATAAATAAGAGTGTGTGGAACGTTTCAAATTCCCAAACTAGATTTTTGTACAGAACTTACAGAACCCTTTTCAACCAATAAAAATTTAGTATTATTAAAACCTTTAAATTAATTCAAAAGGGTATAATAGTAAAACACATTTTCATTTTTATTTTTGAATTTTTTAATTAAAAAACGTTTTTAAAGTTTTCAAAATTAAATTTTTTTTTTTTACTTTTATATTTTTTCATCATACATGTTTTTAGAAAAAAATAGGTGCATATGTGTTTTTTTTAATATTGTAATTTTATATATGTTTTTTGTGTACAATTGTTTAGACATCAAACTTGTTTTGTTTAATTTGATAATTGCACAAATGTTTCTAGTGTATATTCTCTAATCTTAGAAATTTATAATAAAAAATATAAACATGTACATGTAACCTTTTAATTATAACAAACCAAAACATAAATAATATACACAAAATTTGATATAAAATGAAATACAATTAAAATACAAATGTATCTTATTGAAGAGAGATGTGCACATCATTCAAAAACATTTGTGCACTAATCCAAGAACATAAGTGCACGCTTCACTTTCTCATCAAAATCGTTAGAATATACATGAGTATACTTCCAAGAACATATATGCACGCGAGCTTTCTCGTCAAATTCATGAAAACATATGTGCACGCTTCTAAAAAAACATATACGCACGCTGCACATTTAATGTAAACACTTGATCTTGATCTTGCTTTAACTGCATATTGAAAAGAACAAATGTTATAATTACGACCCATCACAAGTAAATACCAAAATGACCAAATCACAAATACTAACCATAGTCAAAAAGAGTAAAGCAAGACTTAATGTAGTAGTAAAAACAAATCATGTGCTTGATCCTTACCTACTGCCACTGATATGTGAGAAATCACATATCCTTTTTATATCAAAAATGACCCTTAAATGATTAAATTATGCAAATTTTGCTTGTATATTGCTTGTTTTGTCATTTGTGATGTGTAGGTACGGATATTGCAAAAATCACAAGAAAACGGTCAAATCCGGACAAACACGAACACGGGAACGGATAGAGTGTACAAGAGCTGGAAGTTTCTAGCAAAAGGTCAACAAAGTCAACTTTGGTCAAACCACAAAATGCCAAAACCCTCAAAATACCTAAAATACCCTTAATGTTAAATAACTTTCATCAAAAGCCCTAAAAACCCTAACACCGTTAGTCCTCTTTTATAAAGAAACTAACGGTCGTTAATTTCACTAACCTTAACCCTTTTATCATTATAACCGAGCCCAAATACTCACCATGATCCATTTCCTTTTAAAAAAATTACCCAAGCCCAAAAGTCAAAGCCCATTTCCCCGGGTCAAACGAACGTTATAAAAAGAAAAAGGGCGCGAAGGGGAATTACTATTCACCCTTCGTCCCAAGTTTTACCCTACTCAAATTAGAGGGTTAAACCCATTTCCCTTCAATTAATGTTGGGAATAAATCTTCATCAAGAGTTAATACTGCCAAGGTATAACTAACAGTACTAATAGAGTTA
>BQNB010157416.1:0-15153 GCA_026074375.1 Tanacetum coccineum | reverse complement strand
GATAATAAGGAGTGCTTGAGTCAAAATTTTTCAAGAATTTCTTAGTAAATTTAAAATTTTCAAATTATTGTACTCAACACTATCTTATATACCCTCAAATATTGAGGGAGAGAATTA
The DNA here is from genome assembly GCA_026074375.1 of Tanacetum coccineum. Taxonomy (NCBI): domain Eukaryota; kingdom Viridiplantae; phylum Streptophyta; class Magnoliopsida; order Asterales; family Asteraceae; genus Tanacetum; species Tanacetum coccineum. Next base: position 15,036 of record BQNB010157416.1, on the reverse strand, counting down.
AAATGTTCCTATTAGATATTATGTAACATTTTATCCCCAAACGTTTAATCAATTGATATCTAAAATATCAAAGGATTAACATTTTGGATAAGGGGAGAAAATGTGATTAAACTGAATCTAACTTGTATCGAAATGTGATCATATAAAATGGACTCAGTACACTCTACACTTAGCATGTACTACGATATCGATGCACATGTTAAGGGGGAGCTTTTAGTGATAATGAAAAACTCTCAAAGTGTAAATCTTTTTTATATTTATATCAAACACTTTGATTGAATTTTCAATGGTTTTGAAGGATTGTGATGGAATACCCAAAAGACCGACCATGTTCTTAAATTTATGGAGATATAAGGTGGTTAGGCATAGGTATTCAAATCCCATGATCCAGCTAGAACCGAAGGGATCTACCCAGGGAATAATGCTGACTGAGATGGAGCTAACACTGGAACAAACCCAACAAGGTGTTAGTTATGAAGTCTCGATAAGCATTGAAGGGGTTAAAGAATGAAAAAGAAATGTAAGGATAAAGGGTGAAAAGAAAAAAGCCCTTTGTACATTTAGGCAGAAACCGGGTCAATACATATGCTGTCAGAAACACTTAGGTGTTGTCTGACATTGAAGACAGTCATGGACCCATTGACGCTATGCACAAACCCCTCCCAGCCACTCAAAGTCGGAAAGACTTTGTTTCAAAACTCACGGAGATACACTCATTTCTATTGACTTTCTCACTCCGAGTTAGTTGATATTGAAAAGGTGGCACTCAGCTCCAGCCTCCGATCACTAAAATTAAAAGTGCACTATTGAGTCTAGAGCCAAAAGAGATCATCCATTAATCTCATTAGGACACTTGTCATAATTTAGCTTGTTATCTCACACAATGTGAATATCAAGTAATATCATTAGAGTCCTACGCAAGATCCTTGTGATTTTGCCAGAACATCCGAGTGATACTTAGGTATTCACAATGAAGATGGAAATCCTGCTTGAGCCAACATCAAACAAGCTCATGGTAGGTGACTTGTGCGATTCTTATGAATCAAGCTTGTGACAACTGGAAAGCAACAATGGTGCGATTCTTTATGAATCAAACTTGTTCCAGGTTATGGATCAACGGTTAAAGAATTTTGAATTGCTTAAAACTCTCGATGTGTCACAAAACCACTTTAGCAAGTGACACGTCGATTGATTTTCAAATCGATTTTCTATATCAATCGGTGAGATAGTAACTCACTGGTTCACTCTTATCGTGCTGTCTGCTTTGAGACGTTCCGATAATGAGAACATGCTGAGTACGATGAATCTAATACTTATGTGTTAGAAAGATTCAATACTACAGCTGGAAATCCTGTCAAGAAGATTCTTCTTAAATTGAATCTATCTGATCACAGGTCGATCCTCACGGATTTGAAGGTTACTCCAACCAAACCTGGGCGAATGACAAAGCCATATTCGTCCCCCCGCTTTATTGCTAACTGTTTTATTGCAGGAAACTTAAAGATGGTGGTGAAGGTACCTGTTTCCCGCTGACTCACAAGATCCATAGCCACATGCTCATACCCGACCGACAAACATAAAGACATCATGAAAGCTCAAGTACATGTTTCAAGACTTCCGCTACTCTGATACCGTACGTCTTTCTTGAAGTGACGAAGTATTAAAGTCAAAGAATTTCAAAGAAGTTTCCGTCACTCTGATACCGAACGTCTTTCTCGAAGTGACGAAGTGTTAAAGTTAAAGAATTTCAAGAAAGATGCAACATTAAAGCTTTTCAAGTCAACAAATCAAGAAAGGTATGAGCATGTCGGTCCAGAAGTCACAAGTTACACAAGATGGCAAGATTCATTAAGATAGCGACGAGATTACGCTTGGTTGATGATCTCAAGATGCTCAAGATCACATTCTATCATACAAATCAAGATAAAGGAACAAGCTCAAGCCTAAAGTCAAATATCACTACATCATATTCACAAGACAAGAAAAGGAAGAAGTCTGCGAGCACAAGAATGAAGACCTTCATAGTATGATAGGTTTAAGTTTTTGTAACATGAAGTGACCTCCCTTAGGGGGAGATTGTTAGGAATACGAAATTCCTAGAAAAGTCTCGGTCACTTCATAGATATCGAAAGATAGCTCATCAAGTAATATTTAGAAACTTACATAGGTAACTAGTCCAAGGTCCATGGAAAGCCCATGTAACCAAGGCCCATGTCCACCTCGTGTAAGTATAAATACCCTCTCCACACATGGAGAGGGTATTGGTTCTCTTTGTAAATTTCACTTAGTTAAATCAACCTTCTTATTTTCCTTTTTACTTTCTCTCTCAACTTTCTCTCTTTAGTTTATCTTTTGTGTGAAATGAGTTTTCTTCATATTAGCTTCTATTAAGACTAAAACTTTTTAAGCACAATAATAAGCTAAACTCGAGCTTATTCTTGCTTATTATTTCAAAAAGTATTTAAAAACTAATGAGAATGAATCGAAAGAGCTTTGAGAGCTTTTAGGAGTCACTTTCTAAGCTTTTAAAAACTTTTGATAATAATAAGTTACGTTAATAAGCATGAAGATACAGCTTATTGAATAAGCTACACGAAAAGAAAAGGAAACGAACTAATAAGCAAAACAAATAGCAAACCGAGATCTTTAATCAACTTCAAACCATATTTATTACATCATCATAATAAGCTTGTGAAATAAGCTAGTACAATAAGCATAAATTTTAGAAATAAGCTACTACAAACTTTTAATAAGATAAAAATAAAAACTATAAAAACTAAAACTAAAATCCTAGGTGCTCCAAAATGAAGGGTGGCGTGTTGTATTTATAGAGCAAGGAGGGGAAGAATTGTAAATTTTGCACCAATGATTGGGGCATTATTAGCCAATCATTGGGTGTCACACGGATCGAGGTCCAAGGAATAAAAGATTCAACCGTTCAAATTGTGACATGTAGACTTTATTGGTTGCTTCAAAAATACGCTGCACTTGTAACGGTTGGATCATTTCACATACAAATGAAAATTGGTATGAAAAGCTTTGCCATGTGTCATCGCCTTATTTGCCCTCACAAGCATAGTACTCGGTCACGTGAGCTCTCCATGAATTAATTTACCCCGCACATGCATACGATGCCATGCTGACATCACTCAAAATTTTATAATTAGTTTATCACTTTGGACTTTTGGTCATTTTATTTGGGCTTATGCAATAGTGAGCCGGCCCGGCCCATAAAATGAGTAATGGGCTGGCTTAATAAAATCTGAGGGCATCGCTGAACTTGTTTTTCTGTGCTCTTTCCAATGGCATACTCGGAGACTATTCACAACTTTGTCTTGATCTTGAATAATAGGCACTCTTGATCGCGACGAACCCGTTGTTACCCATTTTTGCTCCGTTTTCAATCATTTTTACCTGCAAGACATAAAAATACCAAATAAACATATTTGCATGATAATTATTCATATTTTAGCATTTTTAGTCCAATTAATAGTGTTTTACGAGGTATAAACGATGTGTGTTTAAGCACACATCAAATTCTCCCATACTAAGCCATTGCTGGTCCCACACGCAATGTTAATAAAACAAACCCTGAAATAAATAATTTTATCCCCTTTTAACTTATGACCCATCACAATCAAACAAGAATAGAGAAGGTCCATTAAAAGGTTCAAAAATCATTTAATTCACAAGCACCCTCGTTTTAACCATTTATTAAATAACAAAAACTAAGACAAATTTTTTATAAAATTTATTTAAAAAGCTTTAAGAACAGGAGTTCATCATCCTTGATTTTTTGCAATCCCCAAACTAAGCTTAAAACAAAATCACAGTAAATATAAGATTAGATGTTAACACTACTCATAAATGCCAATTGTGTAGGCATGGCTACTTTTCGCTCCCTTATTCCTAAATCCTCTACATATTATTATTATTATTATTATTATTATTGACAAATAAATTATGTCCTTATTATCATAAAGGTGCCCGGTTTAGACCACAATTAGTTTGAAATCTTTTCCTAAAGAGACGATATGGTAAGAATAACTTCCACATTAAGGTTCTAATTTCGCATGATTTAGGGCTTATCCTTTTTATTTCATCTGAAACAACTCAACTACGAGTCCAGAGATGGAGGCTTTATTTAGATAACCCCGGAGTCGAAATTTGTCTTTATTATTAACATTATTATTATTGCAACATTATTAAACCTCGGTCCTTTATAAGGCTGCAACATCGGTTGTGAGTCGGCAAGATGCAGGAAACATATATCGACCTCGGTAATTTCCAAGACCTTTTAGAATGCTGCAACATCGATTGTGAGCCAGCAAGATGCAACAAACTTTTATCAGTCTTGGATTATTACTATGTGCCTTATTTAGAAGACTGCAACATCGGTTGTGAGCCGGCAAGATGCAGTAAACTTTTATCAGCCCACAGTTTTATTATTATTATTGCCTCTACCTTTTAAACGACTACCACATCGGTTGTGAGCCGGCAAGAGGTAGTGGTCTTATTTCGGCTTTGGTTTATTACATAACTTTTATTATTATAGCCAAATTTCAAATCCTGCGGTCTTTTAACAACTGCCACATCGGTATGCGAGCCAACCATAGTCTAGGAGTCTATTTCCTCACAACACTGACAAAACTTCGATGTGTACCTTACTTTCACCAGAAGGAATCTCTACGAAGTGATTTAAACTAAGAATCGCAAAAACCTAAAGTAACTTTATTTATTCAACAATTATATAACGTTATTAAGCTGGTGGGAGCAAAAAGCCACAATTAACCTCTATGAGCTCTAAGGATATCCAACTAATCCACGCTTAGCATCAAACTTATATTCAACTCTATTATTTTTCGTTCTTTGCAAAATTTTAATGTTAAGCAAATACTTAGTCTAAAAAGCTAAGGGGAAAGCTAGAGTTTAAGACTCGATCAAGTCAAAAGCTACCTATATCTACGGGCCTACTTATTTATATATTTTTATATTTTCATCATTTTTTTTAAGTTAAGAAACAAATAGAACAATAAAAATTTAAATTTTTTGGCTAAAACGGGGTTGCAAGGGACACAGCAGGCACAAGCAAGATCATATTTCGATAGAAATTCCCCCACACTTAGAACCGAACATAGGCCTCAATGTTCAAAAATGTCGAGTGCCACCCCCACACTTAATGACGAAAAAGGCGGGTATCGGACCCGGAGGTGGAGCTTGTTCAACCATATCGTTTTCTTCTAGATCGAAAAGGAGTGACGGTTCACTTCGATTCCTTCGACTTATTAACCTTTCGGGATCTTCAATAGGAGATAAAAGTCTTCTGGCGGAAGAACGTGTGCTCATGCACTATATAGAATAAAATATAGAAAAAGAAATAAGAAAATTATTTTTGGTTTTTATAAAGAAAATAAAAGGAAAATATTTTTTTTTGGAATTTTTATTGATTTTATAATAAAAAAAAAATTTGTATTTTATATATTTTTATAGTCGATAATAATCTAGGATATTGGATTTCCCCAAACTAATTGCAAGCAAAGGCTAGGAAGCTCGAGTGGACCGGGACAAAACACCGAACACGAGAGTCTTCAAAAATTTTGGGTCAATCCTACAAAAAATCACAAGCACAAACAACAAGGATCAGAAAAGTACAAGCCTCCTCACATCATAATAGAAATAAGTAAGAAGAAAAATGGATAAGCATGGGGTGCCTCCCACGAAGCGCTTTGTTTTTTGTAACCGAGTCACTAGCCTGACTCGATCCCCGCATTAAGTTGTCCATGGGGAAAGCAAATGGAAGAGAAAATCTCAATCGGGCTTTCATTAATGTTTGGATAAACATTAAAGCACATGAAAGTTCCATCCCGATAAGATGCCACCGGCTCTAAGTGGAGATGTTGGGGTCAAAAATGGTGTCTTTACTCCCGGTGGAGAGAAGTAAAGGAGAATCCACAGGGTAGGTGCGATACGGGAGAAAAGTCCGAATGATAAATGCAAAAGAATCGTCATCTTTAACTCTTGAGAAACATCAATCTCACCTCCCTCCTGGTTAAAACATTCGTCTCATAAGCTTCATCAAATTGTTTATCACGGTGCATCCATGCTCAAAGTCCGAAGGTACATGCTCATACCAGAATAGATCATCATTAAGTAAGTTGTCAAGAAAAACGATATCCCCTTCCGAGTCAAAATCGCTCTCAATTCCCGGAGGTATCGAGTCTTCTGGAACAAGAAATGTATCAACCTCCTCTACAACAGGAATAGGAGAAGAGGATGGATTTTCAAGCACAAAAGGAATAGAAGGAGTGAGTTTCAATGCTTCGATCTTATCAACGAGAAGATTTACGTTTAATAATTTCTCACGAAGAATCTCGTCCTCTATTTGAAAAATATCAATCTCTCCTTCTTCTTCATCAAAATCGTCTTCATCAAAATTGTCTTCATCAATTCCCGGTAAAATTGGATCGATAAAATTGAGTTTACCGACAAACTCCTCGGGAAGAAAATCAATCTTAGGAGATGTGATCGAACTATCTCGACTAAGAAAAGAGTTAATAAGTCCACATTCGGCATCAAAATAATCATTATCACAAGACGGCATATCACAAATATCTTCGGAAATACCCTTAAATTCACTTGGGATTGGGACAAGGTTCTCAACACTATACTTTTCTATTTCTGGAATAGTGTTAAGATGCTCGTCCCCCATACTTAGAGAGTTATCAGGCTCCTCGGTTGGTAAGTCTGGTGTGATTGCTTTAGGCTTTCTATATATAACAGTATACTCATCATCATCATTATAGAAGGTAGGATGATTCCAACTTGGACTATTAATGAATTCAGATAGTTCCTCATTAATAATTCGCACATCTTCAAGGAGTTTACTCATCAATTTCTTGATATCATCTTGTGATAATGCTTGTCTGTAAAAGCATGCTTAATTTCGGAAAATCTCTCCCAAGCTATCAATAAAACCTTTGGTATTTCTCCAAAAGGTATACGACTAAACTTCCTTAAGAAGGTTTGAATGGCTTTCATTAAGTCTTCTCTAGCTTGCAACACTTCTTCACTCGTTTCTTGAGGAGAATGATGAATGACGGGATACTGCGGGGGTTGAAATTGGTCAAAACCGGAAGAATTAGAATTAGATAAATTTTGGTTCATCGGTTGACATTAAAAAGTCGCGTGAGGACCCCCTCAGTTCTCACAACAAAGATATTATTGTGGAAAACTTGGTGAAGTTGGTGGAAAATTATTATCGAAGTTTTGATCGAAACACGGGTTCTGATTGTAAACAAACGGAACTTAAGACGAACAATCGTAATCATAATGAGCATCGTTTCCACATAACTCACAAATATTCGTCTCGTACTGGGGTTGTGGAGGGTAGTCGGAAAAATTTTGAGATTCATTGAAAGAATTCGGATTTGGATTATAATCGAATGAATTTCCATCTCTTGAAGCACAAAATGAACAAAATCCTCCTTTTAACGGGCCTTCACACCCACAATAAGTGACTGGCTTTCCATCACCATAAGTGCAATTTAAACAAGTTCCAAGTAGAAGATTAACACCACACTGCGGACACGTACATAGATAACAATAAAAGCTATCACATGGTTGTCCACACCCCATACACTCATGTTGGTTAAATGACGTCATAAGAAAGAATTAAACAATATAGAGGATAAGAAGAAAGAATTAAACGGATAAGAGGTAACAGAGAATATTTTTGGGTTTTTAATAATATATGAGAAAAGAAATTAAAATAAGAAAGTAAAATATTTTTGGTAACCAAAAATTAAACGTGCACGGTAGCTCTCTAAAAATACATACAAGAAAGCGGAGGAGTTGGTAAGCGCGAGGCGCTATTTAGAATAACCCTTCTCCTTTTGGGTGATGTTGATCAAACCCGCATTAAACTTTCCTTATAGCACGTAATCTAAAGGTGAGCCGTAACAACGATTAACAAATGGTTATTTTTAATATTAAAATAAAAGAAAATAGAAGTGTAAACTATTCACAAACAGAAAATAACTTCACGAGGAAGGTTCTTCAAAAACACTAATCTTCGAACGAAACACGATAATCGTAACACACTTCCCTGGCAGCGGCGCCAAAAATTTTATACGCTCCGAATACGCTATACGTAAATATATATATTATATAAGGATTAGATCAAATAATAGTATAGTAAGTATTTTCTGTCGGGTTCGAGAAACAAACTTTTAACCAAAGTTGTCTCAAAAACCACCCGGGTCGTTTTTCCCCTCGACCGAAAGCGGAATTGAAAAACCGGTTAAGTCCGTGATCGCGCGTTTTGAATGGCTTTAAAGATTCTTGATTTAGGTTCTTAAATCCTACTAAATGTAAATGACAAGTAAATAAATGCACGAAAATAAGTAAACAAGAAATGACAATTAAACACGTATGCATAAAAACGTAAACGGGAATTAAAAACGCGACATTTAAATCCTAAATTAACTAAAGTTAAACCTAAAATGATTTTCTAAACTTTTTCTAATTTTAATTGACTATTTTAAAAGAAAATGCTAAGGAAATTCTAAACCGAGGGTAATTTAAGCTAAAAATGAAGAAAACGAGAACGGGAATGAAATCCCGTTCTTTAAAAAGTGAAATTTCAAAATATTAGCCCTACGAAAGTAAATTTCAAACCTAAGCCTAAAATATGATAAAAGAAAATTTTAGAAAAAAGAATTTTATTTTTTTGATTATTATTTTATTTATTATGAATTAAAAACAAATTTAATCTAATTAAATCATTAAAAATAGTAAACTAATCCTAAGAATTCTAAAAAAATAGGGAAAGTAATTGAGCGGAATTTAGGAATAATACTAACTTAAAAATTAGCTTAATGAATAAGCTCAAAATAAGCGGAAAAGCACAAATAAGCATTAACACTTAAAAGACTATAAGGAATAAATTGTGCAATACTAAAACTGAAAAAGACCCAAGGGCGGATGGTAAGTGTGTGTTGTGTTGAGGCTTTGTAAGGTTCCAGGGTTCGAGCCTTGCTCACCCTGGATTTCCCCTCTTCCTTTTTTTTATTTTGCAAATTTATGTTTTGGAAAAACTTTATTACCCTAAAATAAGTATTTTTTCTGAAAACAACTTTTTGAAAAACTAAGAATAAGCTGGTAAACAGCTTATTTAAGATGACAGTTTACTCTAAAAGTTAGAAAAGAAAATTTGCTAACTGTTTTGGCTTTTTAAAAGTCTTAATAAGCTCTTGGAAAGTAAAATAAGCTATGACAGATATTATCCTACTCTTAATAAGCAACTAGGAAAGAATTTAAGCTAAACAAATGAGCTGAATAAAAAGCAAAAAGCTAATAAGCAGTTTGACTGCTTAGGCAGCACAAGGACCACTTTTCAAGCTTATTTTTAAGCTTGTAGATGGATGCTTATGGCTATAAGACCTATACAACTGAAAAGATAGAACTATAAGCTACTTAAAACTTCAGGCAAAACAGTTTGATTGCTTTGCAGTTTGACTGCTTAGGCTAACAAAACAGCACAAGGACCACTTTTCAAGCTTATTTTTAAGCTTGTAGATGGATCCTTATGGCTATAATACCTATACAACTGAAAAGATAGAACTATAAGCTACTTAAAACTTCAGGCAAAATACATTTTGAAATTCAATTAAGCACTGAAAAAGCTAATAGAAAAACTAACTGTTCTATTTTAACTATGTTTTTGGTTTTTTATGAAATGACAAAATAAGCTAAGCCTAACCTTAATAAGCTATGAACAACTAGAAATTAACATAATAAGCTAGATTGAACAGGAATAAAGCTAAATCTACAAGCTATAAGCTAAAAATTCTCAAATAAGCACTTTAACAAAATTGTTCCCAAACAGTCCCTTAAGGAAACTCTGAGCTTATTTTTCAATAAGCTAAAGGATCCTTATGGACTTTTGGCTTATATCAATAAAATCCTTGACCTAAAAGCTACTTAAAATAGCTTTTGAAAGCTTAAAAATGGCAATTTGTCTATTTTTGTTGCTAATGCAATTGACAACAATAAGCACCAAAACTTAAAATCCTACAAGTGCAGGCTAAGATACTTACTTCTACACTTTTAATCAACTAAAACAAGAACAACTAGAGCAATAACAATGACTATAAAAGACTTGAACTGAAAATGCATTTATAACTAAGCTTATTCTACCAGATTCAAACTTAACATCATACAAAACCTTAAAAACTTGATTAAACCTAACTAAGCTCTTAAATTCTACTCTTATAAACCTGAATATGAGATTTAAAATGAAATTAAAGGACCAAATGGAAACAAGCAGTACTAACTCAAGTTAGTACTGCTTGACCCAAACACTCCCTTATTTCCCTCAAATTCATTTTCAGCTTATAAAAATGAGAATCAATGATCAAAGTTCAAATACCAGATATCAATAAGCTTTTAATAAGACCTAATAAACAGATTTAAACAAACTAATAAGCTAGAACAATAAGCTTTTTAACTATGCTAATATTTTTGTATTTTTGACAGTTTTTATAACAAAACTAGCAAACTAAGATCTAAGTTAACTAATGAACATATTAAGCATTTAAACAACAAATATAAGCAGAGATAAGCTAATTGAAACAGTAATAAGCTATCACAAACATATTAAAATAATTATGCAGATTAGAAAAGAGGTATAAAAGACAAATAGAAATAATAAAGGAAAGGGAGATTGTACCACATACCTCAGCTAAACAGAGTGTAGCTCAAATGAACTTAACTCAACAGCCCAGCTTGTTTAGAACAAGCTGGTGGGGTCCAATAAGCCCTTCCCAAACTGGCTTATCATCCAATAACCAAGCTGAGGTAATTTAGGGGAGTTAATGAGTAATCAATTAAGCTCAGTTAAGCTTTTAAAAGCTTAACTGAGTACAATAAGCTATAGTAGTAAGAGTAGCTTAAAAGGAGCTTAAAAAGAGCTTATGATGAATTTAAACATAATTGCATTAAGAAAGAGTTTGAATTAAAAATGAAACTGAATTTTATTGAAAACTTAAAGGATTACAATACTTGAAAAGGAAAATTACATGAAATTTAAAGTCATAAGCTAAAAAACGTATAAGCTAAAAGCTAAATCTACCCTAAGCTACTCCTACTCCTACTCCTCAGCTAGATATCCCTTGTGAGTGAGAGTGTGCTCTTATTTATAGCCATGGAGAGAAAGTTCTAGGTCTGTTCACACGCTCCCCTTGGCTTTTGATCTTGTCCCTTTAAATCTTCTAATCATTGGATGCTCAATTGTGACCGTTAGATTGGAATGTGAGCACACGGATTGCCAAGCTGGCAATCCTTGTGTCAGAGAGCTTTGTGTTTCTTTTGGCTATGTTTTAGTGTAAAATTCCATCAAGAAGTGTGTTAGTTTGTAGCCCGCGTGTCATTCCTATGAGTTGTATTGACCAATCAAACGCTTTGATGACGTTTCTTTGTGCTAAGTCATTGCTTGGTACTTGGTATCTTCTGGCGATGTCAATTGAAAAGGAATTTGGTTTTTACCCTTTGATTTTGATGCGAGGTAAAGTTGGGCACGATGATGAACAGTAAATTCAATTCTCGCGCCCTTTTTCTTTATACGATTTCATTTGACTGAGGGTTAAGGGGGGTTGACTTGGCTTTTAAATTTGGGCCATGGTATATTGTTTTGGGCTCGGTTAAGGTTAAAAGGTTATATGATTTTAGGAGATAATGACCGTTAGTCTTTTATAATAAAAGAATAAACGTTGTTTATGTTATTTAGAGGATTTATGGTGCAAATGTTTTAACATTAAGGGCTCATTTAGGATTTTGAGAGTTTTATCTTTTTGTGGTTGACCAAGGTTTGACCATTGTTGACTTTTGTTGACCTTTTGCTAACAAACTTCTGGCTCTTGTACACTCTATCCGTTCCCGTGTTCGTGTTTGTCCGGTTTTGGCCATTTTCTTATGATTTTTGCAATATCCATACCTACACATCACAAATGACAAAACAAGCAATCTACAAGTATAATTTGCACAATTTGATCATTTAAATGCCATTTTTGGTATAAAAAGGATATGTGATTTCTCACATATCACTTACCCTTCTTACAGGCAATACAAGTGTGGTCATTCACAAAAACTTTTAAAGGTAAACCTCTAACTAGGTGACCTTTAACAAGTTTGTTTATATTTTTGAAATTCACATGACCTAATCTCCTGTGCCATAATTTAGACTAATCTGCTGTTGCATTTGCATATAAACAAGCTATACCTCCAAAGGGAACAATGTTCTTTAAATCCAAGTTGTACACATCATCCTTTCTAGGAGCTCTAAGTACAACTTAACTTTCATCAAGAAGCTTAAAGCTAGGAGACAAGATAAGGCACTCAGACTCAGTAAAAAGGACACTATTTTTCTTGTCACACATTTGTGAAGAATAGAGAAAAGGTTAAACTTAAGTTCATCTACAAAATAACATCATCAAAATCTTAAATTACAGTTTTGATTTTACCTTTACCCGTTTATTTTACCTCCTTTGAGTTCACTATCCAAAAGCACAACAGCCTCCATTGAAATCCTTCATAGTCAGAAAGATAAGCTTTGTTGCCAGTTCATATGGCTAGAGCAAACCACTATCACCACTGCATGAATCCTGTAACAAGATCTTTAGATTGCCCTGCATAAAAAGTAAGAGAATTAGTATCTCTTAGGGACCCAGGCCATTACAGACCTGGATCTGCCTCTTACATCAACATAGTCATATCTCTTCAAAGTGATTGATGCACTATTAGGTTTGATAGGTCTCCAAACCCAACATGCTGAGGCCTTAACTGCATTAACCCGATTCGTCCTAACAGCATTAAAATGACTTTGTCTGGCAGTATTAAGTGAAATTGGGCCAGACCTAGTTAAGATTTTTCTTGGAACCATGTGTCTTTTTGGATTGGGGTGAGTAATTCTTGGAGAATTTTGATGGTTCACCCTTCTTGCATTATTCCACACTGGTTTTTCCTCCCTTTGACCATTTAGCTGTCTCTTTTGTTTACATGTATACTGGAGGTGATCAAAACTTCCACAGACATAGCAGGCTTTATTGTGCATCACAAAATCATTTCCTAGTTGTTGGGACTTTTGATTATTCCAGTTTCTTTGATTTCCCCTAGGTTTTTGTGACCTGTACATTTTAGCATACTTAACTGGTTTCCTAACTGGTTTTTCTTGTTGTTTAGATTTAACAAATTCTATCTTAGCAACAGTAGGAAAAACAATTTTCTTTTCTGATTTATCATCTGACACCAACTTCTCAACCATTGGGGCATCATTAGATTTCCTAACCTCATTAGAAATATCTTTACTGGCACTCTTACTAGTCTTAGGTCCATAGCCTTCAAACTCAGGCTCTTAGAACTCCTCTAGACCAGAATTGGACAAATTAATCTTTAGGGGAGAAAAGAATCCTGTATGGGGAGGTGGAACAGCATTATAGCTTACAAACCCCACACCTTTTCTATTCTTATCAATTATTTAACTCCCTAATAATTAGTCTAGACTCGTAGAAGCATTTTTAAAATTTTCAAATTTAAGCTGATAGCTTTCCTTTTCTAGCTTAACATTTTCTAACTCACATTGTGAAACTTGAGGAGATATTCATCAGGTATAGCTAAAAGCAGGATGCTTTTAACTCTTTCTTGATTCTTTTTAGCAGCCAGTTGTTTGGCAGTCTTAGGAGCAGGAGGGGCAGACGTTTCTCCAGTTGTTGGAGCAGGCTCTTCTTCTAGATCTCCATTGACAATAACATCCTATAGGTTATGGTCTGTGTGACAAATATATTATCGCATTCTCATGCTCCAAATATCGTATTCACCCTTCCTGATGATAGAAATCTTCATTGTTGTGTTAGTGGGTGGAGGAATGTCTTGTTCTGCCATTTTGCAATTGAGTCCTTCTTATTCAGAGTTTCCACACAAGCTCTGATACCACTTGTTGGATCATTTTACTGAATAGATCTTAACCTTCAGCTTGCAAAGAGTTTTGCTCCTTTAGATAATTCTAAAGCAACAATAATGAAACATTGAGTAAACACTATTGATTATGCGGAATCTAATCAATAATGCTAAGAAGAACAATATTGAATATCACAAAACAACTTTTATATTAAACCTTGAGTCTGCCTAGGTTACAAATTACAAGCTATGATTACTATTCGATCTCTATGGTCTGTGTAGAACTATATCTACTAACTATGCCTAGGGTTCCTTTTATAGACTAAAGAAACCCTAATGGGCTTTACAAAACGCGTATAAAGATCATGAATATCCTTTCCTAAGATATCTCACGCATATCTCATAAACGGTACTAACTACTTTATACTAACGGTACTAACTATCTGATCAGTACTTAACATTTTATATTGTCAGTACTAATTACAACTAGCGGTACTAAGTAATATAACTAGCGGTACTAAGTCAGGAATGCATAATTCCCAACAGTTTTATAATGCGTCGATCGTTGATTAATAACGATAAATGTATTGGGTTTTAATAAAATTGAGTTTTATAATATTAATATATATTTTTATAATTTATATAAAAATATTATATTTTGTATTTTTAAGTTTGCAAAAATGGCAATATATACCCTCGATTTATAAACTTTTACAAGTTTAGTCCTTTATATATAAATTATGTATACTTTAAACCTTTAACTTTAGAACTTGGCAAATTGGTCCTTATAGTTATAACTTTGGAATAATGACATTTTTAGCCCTCTAGTTATAAATTTCAGAAAGTTACGATATATACCCCTATGCATTAAAACATTTGCAAATCAAGTCCAAAAAGTCATGCAAGCTTACTTTAGGGTTCCAAATGATATTTGTAGGTTATAGCTTATTAGAATAAGCAAAAATAAGATGTTTTAACGTAAAAAAGTTTAGAAAAAGGATTCGTTAGCTAGAAAATCAAAACGAGTCGTTTTTAGGGTTTTAATAAAAAACGCATAGGTTTGAGGATTCAAGACTTTAACAAGAG
>BQNB010157415.1:0-15153 GCA_026074375.1 Tanacetum coccineum | reverse complement strand
GATTTATCAAAATCAGTCACTCTACAGATTTTGCCTCAAAATAAAAACCAAGCTGTAAGAAACATGAATGTGATTAAACCAGGAATGTATCGAATAGACACTAGGACAACACAAACTAGAACACCTCAGTTGCCTCAGACATTTAGGAATACTAATCCTTGAATTTCTACTTCTACATGAGTAATTCACAAAACCAGTGTTAGCATGCTACTGCTTAGGAGCAATCAAAAGAAAGATAAGGTCATGCAAAACAATAGTCAAGTGAAGATTAAGCAGACTGAAGTAGAAGACCACCATAGGATTTCTAGTTTTTCAAATAAAATAAAGTCTGTAACTGCGTGTAATGACAGTTTAAAGTCTAGAACTTCGAATGTTAAAGCTGTTTGTGCTACTTGTGGAAAATATATGTTTAATTCGAATCATGATGCTTGTGTTTCTAAGTTTATCAATGACGTGAATACTAGAACTAAGAATCCTAATATAGAATCTATTAGTGCTAGAAAACCCACAAGAAAAGTGAACCAATCTGTTGCAACACCCCATAAGAAAATAGTTGCTTTAGAATCCACTATCCAGAAATCCAGAAGTTATGTTAGGATGCTATATAAGAACACTAGTAAGGCATGGACTTGGTGGATAGAAAAACAATGTTCATTAGGATACAAATGTATTCCTAAGACCAAAAAGAAATGGGTGCCTAAAATTAGGACATAAAATGTGTCTACAAGCATTAGTCCCACTTTAGATAATGCATCTAGGATTGCTAATGTCTTGAAAGTCACAAATGATTTAGGATCCAATTTGTCAAATGTTACATTGTCCTCTAATTCTCTTGCAGATTGTACAAATCATCCTATTCATTGTTGACTCTGGTTGCACAAAGCACATGACAGGAAACCTTAACCTGCTGTGTAATTTTGTTGAAAAATATCTGGGTACCGTACGGTTAGGCAATGATCAATTTGCACCGATTCTTAGAAACAGGGATTTGGTTCAAGGAAATATCACGATCAAAAGGTTTTTTTACGTCGAAGGCCTCAATCATAATATTTTCTCGTTTGGTCAATTCTGTGATGCAAATTTTGAGGTTGCATTCTGAAAATATACTTGCTTTGTATGAGATCTTTAGGGAAACGACCTACTTACATGTAATCATGGATTTGATCTCTACACAGTATCACTTCCAGGAACATCTTCACCAACTTCAATCTACTTCATGGCAAAGGCGTCACCAACTCAAGCATGATTATGGCATCGTAGACTCTCTCATCTTAACTTTGACACCATAAACCTGCTTTCTAAGAAGGATATTGTGAAAGGCTTACCAAATTTGAAATATCAAGGATCAACTATGTTCATTTTGTGAATTGGGTAAAGAAAAAAGAAGCACATTCAAGACAAAGACTATTCCAAGTTCTAAAGGACGGTTAAATTTACTTCATATGGACTTATGTGATCCTATGCGGATTGAAAGCATCAATGGAAAGAGATACATTCTGGTGATTGTTGATGACTACTCACGCTACACCTAGACTCATTTTTTGAGATCCAAGGATGAGACACCAGAAGTACTTAAAGACTTTCTAATGATGATTCAACAAAATATTTAAGCTCAAGTAATTACTATTCAAACTAACAGAGGCACATAGTTCTTGAACAAGACACTCCATCCATACTTTAAAGAAGAAGGAATTGAACATCAAACATCAATTGCTCGATTACTTGAATAGAACAACATTGTTGAAAGATGAAACCGTACTCTGGCTGAGGCTGCTCGAATAATGCTTTCGGCTTCTAAACTTTCTTTATTCTTTTAGGCTGAAGCAATAGCAGCCGTATGCTACACCTAGAACATATATCTCATCATTACCAGACACGAAATGACACCATATCACATCATTAATGACAAAAACCCTACTCTCAAACACCTTCACATCTTTGGCTACACATGCTACATAACTAGAGATGGTGAAAACCTTGACAAGATGAAGGAGAAATGGGATGCATGCATTTTGGTAGGATATTCTACTTAGTCAAAGGGATATAGAGTATACAACAAGAGGAGCAGATTAATAGTTGAATATATTCATATCAACTTTGATGAAATCAAGGAAATGATAATGACTTATGATGATAACACTTCAGGACTCGTGCCCTAACTACAAAAGACTTCTGATCATAACCGTTTAGAACTCGACATTCAAGACCACATCAATGAAGCTTGAAGTTCAAAGATGGTTCCAAATGTTTCTCCTCCAGTAGACACAGATGCTCCGTCATTACAAGAGATGGATTTACTTTTCAGTCCTTTATTCAAAGAATATGTCACTGAAGGAAATCAAAGTGTGTCAAAGTCTTTCGCTCTTTTTGATAATTCTCAACAACAAAACATACAACCTACATTAAATGTTCAACCTATAACAGAACTAATTATTCAACCAACAACTGCAATTGCTGAGGAAAACAACACTGATCAAGCAGCAGATGCACAATTTGAACCATATGAATTTATCAACCCATTCTGTACACCGGTACAAGAAGTTGTTGAGTCTTCCTCAGGCAATGATGATACTTCAAACATGCATACATTCTACCAGAGACACCATTCTGACTACCATTGGACTAAAGATCACCTATTAGAATAAGTTCGTGAAAATCCATCCAAGTCAGTGTAGAAAAGAAGACAACTGTCTACAGATCCTAAAATGTGCATGTTCGCGCTCATCGTGAGGACTATAGAACCGACAAACATTAAGGAATCAATGGCTAATCATGCATAGATTGAGGCAATGCAGGAAGAGCTTCATCAGTTCGACAGACTCAAAGTCTAGGAACAAGTCGACAAACCCTTTGGAAAGACTACCATCAATCTAAAGTGGTTATGAAAGAACAGAAAGATAATGACAATACTGTAATTCACAATAAGTCACGACTTGTAGCTAAGGGATATAGACAGGAAGAGGGTATAGATTTTGAAGAATCTTTTGCAGCAGTTGCTCACTTGGAAGTAGTTCGTATTATCGTTGCCAACACTGCACACAAATCTTTTCCAATCTACCAAATGGACATTAAAATGGCTTTTCTTAATGATCCACTATAGGAAGAGGTATATGTTAGTCAGCCAGATGGGTTCGTTGATCTTGATCATCCAGATAAAGTCTACCATCTTAGGAAAGCACTTTATGGCTTGAAGCAAGCTCCAAGAGCCTGGTATGATGAACTCTCAACATTTTTGATGTCCACAGGATTCACAAAAGGTACTATTGATCCCACTCTTAAGATACGGGGATGACATTCTACTTGTGAAAATTTACATAGATGACATTATTTTCGGGTCCACAAACCCAAAATTTTCTAAAAAGTTTGAAAAAATAATGCATAGTAGATTTGAGATGTCCTTAATAGGGGAAATGAACTTCTTTTTTGGACTTCAGATCCACCAATCCCCACAAGGTATCTTTATAAACCAGGCCAAGTGCGCTTTGAAAATACTTAAAAAACATGGAATGGATAAATGTGACAGCATTGGTACACCAATAGCTACTAAACCTAAACTGGATGCAGACTTGAGTGGAACACCCGTTGACCAAACACGATATAGAAGTATGATTAGGTCACTCATGTATCTAACTTCCAGTAGACCAGACTTAGTGCAAGCAGTATGCTACTGTGTACGTTACCAAGCAAGACCAACAGAAAAGCACCTCAAAGAGGTTAAAAGGATCTTTTGATACTTAAAGGGAACCATCAACATGGGACTCTAGTATCCGAAGGATTCTAGGGTTTTGAACTAACCGCTTTTTTAGGCACTAATCATGTAGGTTGTCGTGATTCACGAAAAAGCACTTATGCAGGAATTAAATTCTTAGGTGACAAGTGAGTTAGTTAGATGTCAAAGAAGCAGGACTGCACCTCAATATCAACTGCAGAAGTAGAGTACGTGGCATTATCCGTAAGTTGTGCTCAAGTAATGTGGATGAGGACACAACTTAAGGATTATGGCTTTGACTACAACAAATACCGTTGTACTGCGACTCTCAGTCATCCATAGCCATCTCATGCAACCCAGTGCAGCACCCCCGCACAAAACACGTTGTTGTTCGCTATCATTTTACTAAGGAATAGGTTGAACGTGGTTTAATTGATTTGTACTTTGTCAGAACTGAATACGAGTTAGCTGACTTGTTTACGAAAGCTCTTTTACAAGAAAGGTTTGAGTATCTTGTTAGACGACTCGATATGAGATGTTTGACTCCAGCAGAATTGGATGTTCTGGCAAATGAGACTACTTGATATTCATCAAACATCGACTTGTAAAAAAATTTTGAAAAGGCAAAATACAAAAATATAAAACCTATAAAACAAAATACAAAAATATAAAATTTTCATAAACTAAATACAAAATCAAAAAATCAAAAAAATTCCAAAAAGAGTCTTCTTGACATGTATTTTGGAATCGATAACATTTACGTACCTAGAAATGTCAATTAACATTAACACGGGTATGTAAATGAAGTTTGAGAAAGAGTTCAAACATTTTCAAAACATGTCATTTCTAATTTTCTTAATGGCTTATGTGCAAATCAGTACATAACCCGGACTTCAAAGAAAAGAAAGTTTATCTCTAACGATAACTTATCCTAACAACGAGAAAAGAAATTTTCTTAGACTTGAGCTGTTTATTCAAGACATTTATAGTTTTAAGCTCAAGGAAGGATAGTGTACAGTTAAGTACACTTATCCTTAGCGTTAGAAGAGAAGTCTTCTAACATGTGATTTATCAAAAGATAAACATAATTTTTTTAGAATTTCTCAACGGCGATTGAGAAATCTTTCAAAATTGTGTGCTCAATACTTAAAAGTTTTGATGTTTATGAACACATTCTTTCACGACTATTTTTAATAGGTTCATAAACATATAGTGTTCGAGTATAATTTTTTTAAGTATTCTTCAATGACATTTCATAAACTTTCAAAAAAAGTGTGTACTCGACACTATTTCCATCCCTAAACATTACATTGGAGCTATACATTGGAGTCATATGTATTGTTGAGGAGGAGCAAACAAAACAGAAACATGTTCCACATAATTCATGCTGAAACACTTCTCTTCCCTGGAATTTTTCAAGACAAAATCTTAATCACTTGGTATTTCAAAAACAAAGTGACTTCGTATTTAAAATAAGGGGAGAAATGTGATTAAAATGTTATCTTAGAAAGATATAAAAAATAATCTAAAAGACTCAATGTTCTTTTCACTTCCACTCACATGTGCAAAACACTTTCAAATATCGGTGCACGTGTGTCGTGGGAGCATTTCAAAAGATGAAACTTTCAAAGTTTCAAACCTATTGATAATTCTATCAAACACTTTGATTGATTTTCAAATAAGGTTTTATGGTGACGTTCAAATACCCAACAACCTATTAATTTCATCACGATTCTAAAGTCATAAGTTGGTTAGGTTAGGTATTAGTCCTATGATCCAAACAGAACCAGAGAGATCTACCAAGGACAATCCATAGTTAGAAATAGCAGTCCTGAGGTATGATTTGGAGAAGAATGAGAAACGAGAATAATGTTGACTAAGGCATGAGCTAACGCTGGAACAATCATAACAAGGTATTAGTAATGACGTCTTGGTAAACATTAAAGGGGTTGAACAATGAAAAAGAAATGTATGGATGAAGGGAGAAAAGAAATAAGCCCTCCACACATTTAGGCAGAAACCAAGTCAATACATATGCTATCAGTCTTCAGAAAGATGAATTATGATATTGAAGAAAGACATCATGGACCCGGTGATGCACTACACAACCCTTCCTAGCCATTTAAGTTTCTCTCAAAAGATACTTGTCTCATTTTTCACGGTGATCAACACGGCTTCTATTGAGTTTCTCACTCTGAGTTATTTAATATTAAAAAAGGTGGCAGTCTGCTCCAGCCTTCGATCACTAAAGCTAAATGCCCAAAATCGGCAGTCTAAGCTAGAGATCAATCTATAAATTATTTAGGACACATTTCATGATAAAATTAATGTTAACATACATAGAAACCATAAGTGTTATAACGAAAGAGTCCTACGTACTATCCTTATAATTTTGCCAGAACATTCAGAGTGAAACTCTTCATTATTCACAGTGACGAAAATGGAACACGTCTTAGTGTCGTCATCTAAACCAGCCCATCGGTTGGTGACTGTGATATTCTATATGATTCAGGCTTGTGTCAATGGATATCATTTTGGTCCAGTAAAATGAATTGCGACTCAAGTTTCGTAAGATATTAACTAATGATTCACTCTTATTGTGTGTTCTACTTTGGAGACGTTTCGGTAAAGAGAACCAGTCTAAGTACAAGCTGGAAACCCCGTCAAGTAGGTTCTTTGAAACTACCTGATCACAGGTACAATATTTATACTGAAAAACAGGGAACCGAAGGTTCATGTAACCGAACTTCGACGAATGACAAAGCCATATTCGTCCATATATGTTATTTATTACTAACATAATTGCAGGTCAAGACGACGACATAGCTACCCCATTCAAGTTGAGTCAGATTCATTACCACATGCTCATGCTCAAACTACAAAGACATACTATAAGCATCAATATTCAAGAATCAAGAAAGCTCAAGATCAAACAAAGACAAAGACTTTTGCATCTCTTGATATTCAACCGATCTTCCTTAAATATTTTAAGATTATCAAGACATATATTATCAAGGAGATTTGCTTAGAAAAGCTTTTCAAGATGATGCTGTTGGTATGAGCATGTCGGTATCAGACATAAGCCATCACACTGATGGCAAAGTCGGGATAAAGATTTAAAATGGATAAAGATTTAAAGATCTCGGGATTAAAGACAAAGTTGAAAGACAATGACAAAGGCTCGAGATCAAAGATCACACAGCATGAAGGAACAAGCCTACAACAAAGATAAAGACCCAAACCAAGACCGACACAACAGACTACAAAGACAATACAATTTTAAAGAGCTCAAAAACAAGCATTTCAATGACCTCACTTCAGGGGAGATTGTTAGCATCAAAATATTGAGTTGAACAAGGAATCTCGGTTATACAGTCAAGAAGACTCGCTCTTTATATAATTTATGTTGTAATAGCTTAGTTAGGGTAACAGGCTCATATATTGTAATCTAATTATGCATGTGTTGTGGGCTTAAGTAAAAGTAATCCCGAGCCCGGTCCATTAGTTAAACCTAGGCGTCCTAAAATAAGAGCCTTAGTATAAATACCCTTCTTCACACAAGGAGAAGGGTTGGTTGTTTCATTTGTTTCACACATACATTTGTTGCAATCCAAACACTCTCTTATTTCTCTCTATTTTCTTTCCATTTTCTTTCTCTCTTCTACTATTTGATTTCATGCGATTATTATGGAAGTGAAGTGATTAGTTGGTTCTAACAACTTAAGGTATGAATATGACATTATAAAGCGTAGTTAATGATCAAATAAAAATATATTTTCTTGCATTCAAACTTAATTATTTGCATAAACCTTTTCTAATTAAATAATTTCAAGTAAACACATGATTAATTATAAGCTAGTTATATTAATAAAGTAAGACAAAATAGGATTAACCATAAATGGAAACAATCTTTCCATATCTTTCCAAATCTTCCCAAATCTAGAAAATCTTTCTTTATTTATGTTAAGAAATATTTTCCTTCTAGAAGAATCTAATAAATCTGATTTTTTAATACATAAGAATATTTTATTAAGATTTGGGGTTAATCACTAAAATACAAAATAAGTGCCAGCTGCACCTCACGGATCTACCTAAACCAAAGAAGGATCTAGGCTTAGGGAGATGCGTGGATCCGTGCGACATTACAGCTGGACCAGATTTGAATTTCAAATGTTGCCTATAAAGAGCAACCTCATGTCTTCATTTTAGACAACCCTTTTCAATATTTTTCTCTCTTTCATATTTATTTTTATACATTCGTTGATCATTATACTTGTTCTATAATCCATTATAAGTGATCTAATTATTACACTCTTTAGTAAAGAACACAAAAGAAGACATCAAGCTTCAAGTGTTATTCGTTTAATCGAGTCATCACGTTTGTGATATTTATCTATCTTTTACTACTTGTGTTGTGTGATCATATGTGTATGATAGGTTAGTATTTTAAGCCTTAGAATACGTAGTGTGTTAGATTGGTTCTATCTCAAAGTAGAACTCGGTATGTACTTAGTATCAGAAAAAGTGTAAGCGACGTATACGGTTTTCTCTGACTAAAGGGAGCTTGTTGACATAGTGAAGAAAACTCTTAAGTTGGGTACTTGGGGAGTAGAGTAGGGAGAAGAGGAGCTTCATAGCCGAACCACTATAAATCATTATGTCATCGGTTTGATCTTTCTTATCTTTACTTATTTATATTCCACATTTACTTATTTATTTGTTACATCATTGTCATATACACTTGTGTATATCTATTGACTTTACATAAGTGAACAATCTAAGTTTTAATTTTAAAAACGGTAAAAACTATTCAACCCCCCTTCTAGTTTCAACAATTGGTATCAGAAGCCAAGGTCACCCAAGATCTTTAACATATATTGTACATTAAAGCTTGAATCGATCTATGGATTCCGATAAATATCTAAAAGGTTAATCTAGGAAAAGGCCACCACTTTTTGAAAGTGATTGTTTTATATATTGAAAAAATAGATTTAAAACTTATGTGAAAGCAAAAGATTTAGATCTTTGGCATATTATCATGAATGGTGATTTTCCACCGGTTGCCAAAAACGAAGTCATCGATGTTTTAGAAGGAGTTCCTTTTGAAGAACAAATCGATGAACTTAAAAGGAAACTTGCAAAAAATAATGAAGCTAAAATGGTTCTTTACAATGCTTTACGTAAAAAGTAATATGAAAGAATTTTTATATGTAAAACGGCTAAAGACATTTGACAATCGTTGTTAATCACACATCAAGATAATAGCCAAGTAAAGGGTAATAAAATTAATCTTGTTCAAAAATATGAACAATTTACTATCCTTGAAAAAGAATCTATTGATAGAGGTTTTGCTAGATTTAACACTATTATTACTAGTCTTAAAGCTTGAAGGTTTCTCTAGCAAGAACTATGTTAGGAAGTTTCTTAAGGCTCTACATCCTAAATGGAGAGCAAAGGTTACGGAGATTGAAGAATCCTCGGCGATTGAAGAAATCGAGAGATTTGTCCATCACTAATCTTAGGCGAGTCACCTCTATCAACAATCTACAAAGTTCACGAGGTTGGTCATGGAAAAAGAAGTTTAGATTTTTTGAAATTTACAAAGCAAATAGGAAAGGGTTAAGTCCATTGCCCTGGAAGCCTAAGAAATGAGTTTAGTGATGATGAACTTTGACATCACAAAAGTGTATGACGAAGATATGCTATGCGCCGTGCTAAGAGAACTTAAAAAAGTTCTTTAGAAGGAATAAGGGTATATTTGTTTAAGCAACATCGTGAAGAGAAGAAGTCATTCCCAAACAAAGGGATGATATAAGGAAAAGCAAGAGTGATAGGAAATGTTTAGATGCAGAGATCCTAATCATCTCTTGTCCGAATGTTCCAAAGCCTCCTCGAAAAAAAGATCAAATGGCCTATTTGTGAAGGTTGTTGGTTAGCAAATAGCCAAAAATGAAGCCGGGCGAGGACAAAATCATCGATTGAAATTGTCTTATGGACCTCATATTGTAATATGAGGTCAGCAATAGAGGAGGTCTAACTTTGGATCTCTTCTCATTTTAGTGATAATGCTTCTTCTCTTGATGAAGATACTATGCCAAATTGAATTATGATAACTTATTGTGAAATTAGCGCTTTAAAAATCATCAACAAAAATAAAATTTTAAAAACTAAAAGAGATCTTTTAGAAAAAAATTAGAGTCGAATGAGACAATTAAGAAACTTGAGACAAATAAATTAATTGACATAGATTTCAAAACATGTCAACTACTTCGTTAAGAAAAAGCTAAACTTAAGGAAACTCAAGTTAAATTTGTCAAATTTGATAAAAGCGCTAATTCACTAAGAGAAATGCTAAATGTTCAAAAGTCACCTGGTTGTAAAATAGGTTTAGGATTTGATAAAAGTAAAGCATCAACAAGAGGAACAAACCCATAAGTTTTGTTAGGTCGACCGTTGAATTGGCAGGCGACGAGTCTACCATAAAGGCAGACGGATTCACCATCCCTGGATCCATAGATCCGTCGACCAGCCAAAAATAGGCAGAACACGTTTTTAGCCATCCTATGTATTCGCGATCAGATTTTGTTATTGTTAGAAAGAAACTAATACATAATAGCATTGAAAAGTCAAAAAGTCCGACTCTCAAACCATCCCTTAAGAATGGTTTAGGATATGTCAAAACTGAGTTTAGATCCAAAACACCACCACCTAGAAGAAATAATTCTTCTCAACAAAGACATAACATACCTCAACCTAAAAGAAACTCTAGCGGACCAATTTATCAAAATCATTATCACTATAGATGAGAAGCAAAGAAGTAGAAGAAGAAGCCAACCACACCAAATAATATTGCTTCTATATTTTTTCATGACATTTGGTCTTGGTGATAATCCGTTTTGGGGAACATGCAAGAAATCAGCAAAAAATCTTCTCACATTTGCAAATACTTCACACAAACCATACAAAGTGAAGTAGAAACCCTTCTATACCAAGTATACACTACTTCCCCCTAGAAGTTGAATTGATAACTCCAAAGTACACGCTCTTCCCCTATGATGGTTATGAACTCTCAGAAACATCATTGACGTGTACGCCCATATACTCGAGATGTTCTTGTCTTGAGCAAAAATCTTGAAAAGTTATAAACGTTGTTGAAGAACTTTAAAAATTTGCTTAGAATGTGAACTACCATTGTCGTTCTGTAGCTTCAAATATCCCGTGAGAATTGTTTGCTGATCACATCTCTACTCTTTAAACTCTTTGGCTAACTTACCAACCTCGTATTCTGTCGGTTATCTGTCGTGACCACATGATGAAGTAAACATGATATTCCAAACATGAAACTGAAGTACAATCCCCCAAATTTGTTACTTAAGCTTTCACTATTGTTGATTGAAGAACAGTGCAGAATCAAATCTTTAAGTACCTTATACCCATCAAAAGTATAAGAAGTACACCACCTCTAGTGACTATCCACATCTGCAACTGAGTGTGACACTGAGCACTACAACGTAACTCCTTTAAGGCTTTGGTACCACATGTTGTACCATTTCTATATTATATTTCACTTCACTAAATCGAACCAAACTAGAATAAATGAGAAAGAAGCTTAGAAAGAGAAAGTTAAAGAGAGAAGAAGAGATGGTGGATTATCACAAAATGCTATGTGTAACAAATGAGACAACCAACCCTACTTAACATGTTAGGGAGGTGTTTACATGGGGTATTGGGATGCCTATATGTTTCCATGGGTCGGGCTCAGGTTTTGGTTAGGCTTAAGCCTATAACACATATGATATTAGATTAAATAGCGAGCCTGGTACCGTTTCTACCCTATTACAACGTATACAATATGATGATCATGACTTCCTAAATGAATGATCGAGACTTCCTTGTTCAACTCATTATTTTGAGGCTAACATCAATCAATCCAAGATTATCTTCATTATTATTTTTTCAACTCTTAACATGAGTGGCTAAGCACTTTTAGTGCTAGCCTAGCTATGTATTTATTCTTGTGATAATATATGTTTCTTAGTCTTATTATTGTTTGTTTGGATACTTTAGTTGCTTATCGATAGATCCTCGCATTTTGGTAGTGTTAAGACTAGTGTAGATCCTTTGAGCTATTAAGTAGTTGAAAGGTAGTCTACTAGTTTACTAGAGATAGGTTGGCATCTATTTCGAGTGTAGGGGTTGCACATTCCGCTGTCTGCATTAAATTAGGCACTTATAAAGCGTGAAAATCCTTTTAAGAGGGTTTAATGTTGAGTAGTAGGATTGTCATCATTTAGACAAGTCTTTAGAGTAGTTAGGGGTCTAATGACTACAACCTAGATGCCGATTTCCGTAAACAACGAGATTGAGATCATAGGAAGTATAGGTTAAGTTGCGATTAAAACTCGAGCCTAATAATATTAAAACCACCATAATAAATGGTAATTAGACATTGCACTAGGAAACATCATCTTTACACTAATAGAGTAGTAGCTAGGCTAGTACGCCTTTCTCCATTAAATTAATCTTCATTCCAATTTTCATATTTATTTTACTTGCATTATTAAAACCAAATCAACTTTCAAAACTATGACAATTCAAATTAATAACCTAAAACACTTAGCTCTTGGGACGACCTCGTATTTACCAAAACCTACACTATACACGATCAGGTTCTGTGCCCGTTAGTGCGTTGTAGACCATAGGTGAATGAGTTTTATAAATTTAAAAACTTGGTAAAAGTAGTTTAAAATAAAACACGCATCAAGTTTTTGTCGCCGTTGCCGGGGAGCTAAAACTAGTTTTAAGTTAAATTTCTGTAAAATCTATGCACTTTTAGATTTTTCTTTATTTGTCATTTCTTTTTTTTCACATTCTACCGAGCTTTCGTAAATTTTTTTAGGTACATGACTAGGAGGAGAAACTCTAGGATATTCACCCCTTTTGCAAATCTTAAAAGACAGTTTCGAGCTAGGAAGGAGAATACGTTGATTTCAGTTTACAACATCTTTTCTTTTTACGAATCCGAGTCATCCGAATCAAAATCTGAAGAAATGGGTGAAGTTGGTATTGAGACACTGACAACGAAACATTATTTGGATTTAACTCGAGGAAATCAAAGAGTAGGAGTTGTGATACCCGAGATTTGTGGCAATGTGAATTCTAAAATCAAAGGTCAGTTCCTACGAGAATTAAGGGATAATACTTTTTTCGGGAACAAGAATGAGGATGCATACGAACATGTGGAAAAGGTACTGGAAATTACTAGTCTTTTTAGCATTCCAGGAGTTTTAAAAGATGCGATCATGTTACGAGTGTTCCCTTTTACACTAATTGGGAAAGAAAAAAGAAGGATGGAAAGAGTGCCTTCTATAACAATAATACATGGGAACTGCTGAAAAGAGCTTTCATACTCAGATATTGTCCACCTTCTAGAACTGCAAAACAATTAGAATTGATTCATAATTTAAAGGAAGAAGGGGATGAAACTTTATACCAGGTCCAAGAAAGATATAATGACCTCCTATTTAAGTTTCCTACTCACGATCTCAATGATTATAAAAAAGTGAGCATCTTTTACAAAGGCCTTGATATTCCTACCCGTCAAATGTTATATTTGTGAGGACCAATCCTTAGATAACAGCCACTAGGAATCTTCTAGAAATTTGAGAAATCTTTGACCATTCTCATAAAAGGTATGACAGGGGGTGTAATAGAGAACTAGGAGGGAGTAGTTCAGACGGAATGGGCGTAATCACCATCAAGCTTAATGATCTGGGTCGCGATTTGAGGAAGCTCAAAGAAAGTATGCATGCAATCCAAGTCAGGTGTGAAATATGTAGAGGAATGCATTTAGAAAAGGATTGCCACCTCAAATAGGAAATAAAGAATATCAAGGACACCGGATATGTAAGAGCAACATATCATGTCAAGTTTGCCAAGCATCCAATAGCACCATCAGGGAGCTACCCTAAAGCTTATAATCACCCACTATTAGATAAAAGACCTAGTTTAGAAGAGACCATAGGTAAATACTTTGATGAGTCAAGCAAAATGCAAGAAGCTTATGAAGAATGGATGAAGAGGCTTAGAGAAAGCACGAACAAGAGCTTCAAGAAACATGATTCGGCAATCAAGAATCTAGAAACAAATGGTCAAGCAATTGGCCCAAGCAGTCCATACTTTTATGACCAACGAATCAAAGTTAGTCAATCAAGTCAAGACGATCACTACAAAGAATAGTTCAATCATCCATTATACCACTTGTTCCCCTTCTTTGATTCTAACAGTGTTCATTGTACATCTATTTTGCCTAATCTTATTGAGCAGGAAAAAGTCAAAAAAAGTAGGTGAAGACGACGAATCTCCTCGGCCCACACCTATTATTGGAACACAAAAGGAACCTGGAACTTTTGCTGAAAATGTTAAAAGGCGCATAGTGGACGAGCAAGAAAATATAATCCTTGAAAGTTTGGAGAAACTACTATTTAATACCCCTTTGAGCGACACACTTAGACAAAATACTGATTACACCAAAAGTTTGCAAGAGATCATGTCCAAGAAAAAAAGAACCGAAGAGTTGTCTGTGATTAAGCTAAATGTCGGAGGTTCAACAGTCTTACAAAATGAGCTCCCACCAAAAGAAAAAGATCCAATGAATTTCATTCTTCCTTGTATAATTGGTAGCATGACTGTCAGTAATGCATTAGCTGACTTAGGTGCAAGCATGAACGTGATGCCATTTTCCATGTTTAAACGGTTAGGTCTGGGTAACCCTAAGCCTGTTAGAATCTAATTAAAATGACAGACAAGTATATGCAACCCCCTAAGGGAAAGATTGAAAATGTTTTAGTAAAAATTGATAAGTTCATTTTCCTAGTGGATATTATCATCCGTGAAATTGTTAATGATGATAAAGTTCCAATTATACTAGGAAGGCTAATGCTTGCTACTTCTCATGCTAGAAATGACGTCTTTAGGAAGAAAATTTTGCTAGAGGCCGAGGGAGAAAATGTTATATTTAACGCTAACGAGGGTATACCTCCGTTATCTGTTACATCTGTTTGTGCCATTAATAATATCTAGGTACCAAATGACTTTGTAGCACAAGAAAACTTGGAGGAATTCTTAATGAACAATGAAATCAATAGAGAGTCAAGAGATTTTCTAGAATTTAATGATATCCTACCTGAAAATGATATGGAACCTTTTGGAGTACTTTTGGATTCGGAAAGTGAAATGGGAATTGGGCTTGATGACTTTAGTGGAGATTTATAAAACCTTCTGGATAAACAAGCCTCGAATTCACGCAAAATGAGGTAAAGTATCCGCCATTGCAACCTCGGTTCTTTGGAACTGGAAATAAGATTCACCAACAAAACCCATATAATTTACAAATTACATGTAATATATGATTTGTAAACATTAACCCATATATCAATCCAATT
>BQNB010157414.1:1395-15153 GCA_026074375.1 Tanacetum coccineum | reverse complement strand
AAAAACGCAGTTAACAATTTTTTCAATAAATTTGCTAGATACTATTTTCTAATTATTTGTATTTTAAAAAGACAATGATCGATAATCTACTCTAAAACGCAATCCCAAACACCGCTAGTCTTATAATTATGTCTGCAGAAAACCAACATTTACTTGGCAAAACAGTGTTCTCAAAACAGTATTTATCTAAAAAACACAGATTTACACCCATTTTTACCCCTACAACGATATGAGTACCATATTTATCGATAAACCTGAGAAAAATAGAGCCTGGTTGCAATTTAACTATTATGTAAAGTATCTTTTACAAAATTATATACATCATTAAAAATTTACATAAACAACTCCTAACAAAGATAGCGGATAAAATCTGAAGTCGACAACACCAAACAAAAAAAGTCAGCGACATGTGGTTGTACGTTTTTTTCTAGTAAACATGATTAGTCATACAATTCTATAACACACAATGATATAAGACCAGAACATTCCACCAGAGCAAGCAAAAAACCAAACAATTCATAAACTTAACACATATATAAGTATAACTTTCTAAATTTTTAAATCCAAAAGTAACAAATAAATTTTACAAACAAAATCTAGAACAAATGACGTGCATAGAAATCAGAAGTAAACAAAATATTAGAAAGTTTAATTGGATCGTATTTACCTCTTTTAGCTCGCTGAAATACTGTTTAGGCGTGTCAGCTGCATATTCATCATGCTTAAAGACAACTACTAAATGTACACCTAGGATTTTGTTGTCGTCACGCACGTCAAAATATAAAACAGTGTATTTGAACACACGTGAAAACACCAAAACCCCATGCACACTCTCGGTATCATTCCTAGCGCCAAGTAAGAAGCCTACGATATAACGAATGCACCTTTGTCTTGGTGTACGCACTTCGTTGGCTTCAAACACGATGCTAGGAATGATTGGGAGTGACGTGTGTCATCTATTTGGCTCAGATAGAAGTTTTAGCTAGCGGTATATCACGGCTGCGTACAACAAAGGTAGCCTAGCCAAACAATATTTGACTTATGTTCATCACTGCCTTTCTAAAATAATAGCTAACCAAACCAATTTTAGATATATACAATCAGGAAGAGCACGACCCATGGGAATTTTATATTAAAAACCTCACACGCGTCCTTCTCTATCAGATGTATCTCTCCACCTCTCTTACTTTCTCTCTATTATTGATATGTGACAGATAACCGGTCTACGAACCGTTTCATATTGTATACACGCGTTTCTGAATTTCAAACGAACGCGAATGTTATTTTGCATAAATAGTGGCTCAGACCAAACCCCTCACGGCTGCATACTGTAGAGGTAGCCTAGCCAAGAGTTAGTTTGTTTTTGGTCATCAACGCCTTTATAAAATAGTAGGTAAGCCTCTGGATAGAACGATAAGGGTGTTGTCACTCTCACGTGTATTGATTCAGAAGTTTTCTTCTATATGTGAACGCACGTGAGAATCAAAAACGCTTATGACATTCCCAAAATCAAAACCGTTCCAAACATAACCACGCTATATACATTTACTGGGCTACTTTTGCATTGTATATTAAAAACCCCGTCCAGCGCATTTAAATATATTAAAAACCCGATGCAGCATAGCCTGACCCGGCCGGCCATTTTGTTTATGTCTCTCTTCTCCAAGCGACAGTGTTTATTCATTCATATAAAAAACAATATCGTATGGAAAACCTGCCATGGCTGCAAATGTAAGTATTTGCCCCGCCAAGATAGGGATAAGCTCAAATATAACAGCAACACCATTAATAGCAACAAAATCAATCCATAAATCAAAGGATTTACAAATGGCTGGCTAAATAGTAGGGGTGGATCGGGTCTGTTTGGGTCGATCACGGGTGCTTAGAACTGTAGCTTTCGAACTCAACCACCATACCAACCGTATATGAGCCACAGACAGCCTACAAATCCCAAAACTAGTATTAACAAAACAGGTTTTGGTCGGGTTATCAATTTTAAATGCCATAGATCAGGGCTGGATTGGGTTTTTAATATAAAATTCCCATGGATCGGGTCTGGATCAGTTTTTTATTATTTTAAATGTGACGATGCTCTCAATATCACCACAATTCTCATGAAATATAGGGCACAATTCTCATGAAACCTGGGTAAATGAGACTTCGAGCCGCCATGGCTGCAAACACATTCTCGTGTTGGCCCGCCAAGATACGGCTCAATTTCAACCTATTGGCTTGTTTTACAACCTATGACTATAAATTTTATTAAAGAGCAGCCGTGAGCCTATCACCATCGTCATACACCCGTCACTATCGTCGCGCGCCATGGATAGCGGCAACGAAAGGAGCGGTGGCATCGAAGGAGCATAAGCCGAAAGTAAAAGCAAGTCAGAACCATAAATTGTGATTCTAAGCAGTAACAACAACACTCTCAGCATCAACATCACATGTCAGTGGTATTTAATCAAAAACAATTTTAATCACAAATCAAGCCAAACAATCCTTTGTAGAAACATAAAAAATATATAAACCCAATAAAGATCATGAAATCAAACAGTAACACAGCTACATACCTTCTTTATTTGAAGCTTAATAAGGCAAAAAATAGTCACCAAAATTATCAGCAACCACACACCCAATAATAATTTCACTACCGAAACCATCATCACCAAACAAACCCTGGCTCATCTCCTATTGCAGTAACAAAGAAAAGACCACCATCAAAATCAACTCCATTAGATTTCGACTTAGCCACAAAAGAGCAAACCATAGGTAATCGCAGCAAACCCCCTTACAAACCACAATTAAAACAAACACCAAGAACAAACCCTAAACCCATGATCATCTGTTTTTAGAGAGAGAAAGGACAAAAGATTTAGAGTGGTATGTAAGAAAAATAGAGAAAGACACGTATCAATAATAGAGACAAAGTAAGAGAGGTGGAGATCTGATAGAGGAGGACACGTGTGAGGGATTTTAATATAGAATTCCCATGGGTCACGGGTTTATTATAAAATATGCATTGGAGCAAATCACGAGGCGAGTTTATTATAAAATATGCCAAAAAACCCGAATATACCCGAATATATGCCAAAAAACCCGAATATACATGAATATATTATTAAAATATTCATTAGGTTATTAAGATATTCATTGATGCTCCGAATTCTCCCTATAACTGTATATAGTTCAAATGTGAGATTATTTTTGTAAATACATGATATGGTATGTTCGCCCTTATGGAAGTTGTGACGGACTTTTGGCTTTTTCCATTAGTTAGGAAAAAAATATAAGTATATTATTGGATTATCATATCTTTTTAAATTAGTATTTATCTCATAATATCTAAAGTATATATCTTGTATTTAAATATGATGTTTATTTTTTAGAGTATTATATTTAAATGGGATTACACATTATTGTAACCCTAATTTTTCCGTCCCCTCCCTTTTCCTTATGTAACACCCCCAAATCTGGATGACAGCGGAATATTGAATATTCGAGGGCGTTACTTCATAAATCAATAGCACAAGATATGAGAACGACAACTAAACGTGTCGTTTTAAAAATATACATTAGATTAACAAAATACTTGTTCATTACATAAGCTCATGCTTTAAATTGTTCGACAATATAAGTAAAGATTTCGGTTTATAACAAATGTTCCCAAAATGTAATACGTCCCAAATGTTTAGTACTGACTCTCCAAAGAGTGACCCCCAATGTATCTTGGCACCTCGTGCCTTATTGACCTGAGAAAAACATGCTTAAAACGTCAACATAAAGTTGGTAAATTCATAGGTTTATGTAAATCGATTGAAGGACCGCAAGATTTCCAAGTGTATGATTAAGCAACAGATGCAAACATCATAAAAAGTGATTACGTTTTCCTAAGCTCATGACACTGAAGCTCGACATGTATGAATGCAATAAATTGCCAATAATGCCCGTGAATGATGTTCTAACCCGCAACATCCCAAATCCGACATGGTATACGTTTGTTGTCCGGCAAACCGACACAGTGAGCGCTACTCACCCAAACGGGGATGTCAATCCCAAATAGATCTATTTATAACACTCGCGCTCACAATCTAGTAATTGACAGTTCATGATAATGGGCTCAGTGGGTTAAAATCACTTCCGTTCATAAAATACCCTTAGGTTTTCTATATTTACAAAACAGTCCCTATGTTTAAGAAAATATAATATTTACATTTTAAACCCTTAGGTTTCCACATTTACACCTTTAGTCCTTCAACTTTACACAAATTACACTTTAGGTCCTTACATGTTCCAAACAGCCCCTTAAGTTTCAGAAATGTCAAAAACAGTCCCTAGACTTATAAAATCAGTTTTGGCAGTTTTAACCCTCAAGTTTACAAATTGACACTTTTAGTCCCTTAACTTGTAAAAATTTGCATTTTAAGCCCAATTAAGTTCTAACAAGTGGCAATAGGTTTTACTAAGCTCCAATAAGCCATATAAGCTGTGGCAGCTTATAAATAAGCTCGGATGAGCTTATTTAGGCTTATTGGACCTTATTGGGCCCGTTAAGGTCCAATAAGCAATTTAAAGGTCCAATTTAGTTTTCAAAGGCACATAAGCCCTCATTAAGCTTATTTAAAACTGTTGGCTGAAACAATAAGCTCGGATGAGCTTATTTGAGCTTATTCGAGCTTATTAGGCTCGTTAGCCCAATAACTCTAACCCGAAAGATATCACAGGGGTCCATTAATGTTTTATAACATGTTTAACTTATTGTTTTAGGCTAATTAAGCACTTATGGGTCTGTTTTATTGCACGGCTTATTTATTAAGCAATTAAGCCTAGCTAATGGGCTTTCGGGTCCAATAAGAACCCGAATAGCATTTTAAACATTTAGGCTTGGTCCGTTGAGGTCCATTAGCTTTTTAAGTTCATAAATGACTCAATAAGGTGCATAAGCTGCATAAGCTGTGGTATCTTATAAATAAGCTCGGATGAGCTTATATTGAGCTTATTGGACTCGTTAGCCCGATAATTCTAGCCCAAAGAGTCCAAAAAGGTTTATACATGATATAGCTTATTTTTCCTAGTCTTATTAAGTACTTAAAATTTTAATTAAGCTGTTTTTACTGTTTGGCTTATTTTTAAGCTAATAAGCCTCGTTAATGGGCTTTTGAGCCCATTATGAACCCGATAAGTCTTCTAAGCCTTTGGGCTTGTTCTCTTAGGGTCCATTAGTTCTATTGACTTCCAATAAGCCCTAACTTTCCGTCTTAGTTCCTCAATAAGCTGTTAGAGCTTACTTGGCTGTTGGGCCTGTTTGGCTCGTCCGTGGGCTGTCGGGCCCAATAGGTCCATTAAGGGTCCGTTTAGTTTATTAAAGGTTTTATAAGGTTTCGCTAGGGTTCGATAAGCTCTTAAGCCCTTGTTTAAGCACTTTAATCCCGAAATAAGCTAAGCCATAAGCCACGTCGTCCCCTTGGTGGGCTTTCGGCCCAACAGTGAACAAGATATGTCCACTGTGGTGGCTTTTGTTGCTCGTGGGACTCGACCTTGCGTCGATTACTTTGGGTTCATTTGACCCTCAAATGGGTCGCGTTTTATTCATGCAAACGTCCCACTAGGTAGTATGTTCTTTCCCAAACCAAGCCATCGAGTTTTCGTAAAATGTTTACGTATAGGTTTCGTGCAATTCGTTTTTAAATGAAAACATGTAACTCTAGTCTTGTTAAGCCTCGTTTTATATATGTTACTCATTTTAGCACCACACAAGATCATGTACACGTATAATAAGTGCGTGACCCATATATATACGATTGTATCATGCACGTATATGCTCACGTTAGTTTGTTAATTACAACTAACGTGACCAAATGTCTAGCAAACAAGGAAGGAAAGTATAATATGAATATGTAATCGTTAGTCACCTATCAAACATGACCTATACAACTAGATATTAAAGAAATAAGTATAATACGAAATGTACAAGCTTAGATGTGACTTACAATGGTCCTAGTGACTTGTTTTGAGCTAGGCAAGCAACCCAATTTGTGTACACACCCGTGTGTGTATTAAACCCGAGCTCTAAAGCTTTCTATACCCCTTGTATAACCTTAGACGTGTTTAGGATGAATGTAGGGTGTGTGTGGGTTCGGTTTTAATGTTACCCGATTGTAAAAGAGAGGAATGATTTGTTTTACTTGCTTGAGAGAGTTTAGTGTGACTAAGGGTTTTCCCCCCCCCCCCAAGAAGTGTTTTATGTCAAGTGTTAGTGTGTATTTATAGGCTTAGAGCTACTTAGATTTCCAGTCCTAAATCTACAACCAAACCGTGCCCTATATAGTGGTTTAGAGGGTTTTAGTTAGCCACACATGGTTTCTTGCTAAACCACCCAAGTACAATCCTTAATTACCTAATATTTGTACAAGATTTGCCAAGATTTAGCAAAATCTTAAGGTTTGTGTACATATATGCATGTTGCCGCGGCATCCAAGAGCAAAGAGAGCAAAAATGGTCTTTATCCAATGGTAGTAGTCTTTCTAGGATTTTTTTTTTTTTTTTTGGAAACATAAGTACAACCTTAATTAAAACTTAGATGTACATGTACTTAGCAAGATTTTTAAGGATTTCTAGTTGGTTTAGTTTTCCATATTCGGCCCTTGTAGGGTATTAACACAAGATTTGATTAAATTTTGTGTTTAAGGTTTAAAAGTGGGTATTGGCTTGAGTCTAGGTAAGTCTAGGTATTTTCGGGGTGTGTCTAAATGTATTTTATTACGAAACGTAAGCCTTTTATGTGACCAATAAAAATAAAATACGCAAAAGTTATATTTTTCTTTTAATAATTATTAACACTTGTTTGATGTAAACCTTAATTTATTTGGTGACCGTTTATGTTAAATGATTATTTCTAGTCTACGCGATTTAGTTTAAAAGTTAAATTAAAAGTAAACGCGTATCGGACCAAAATAAATAGTGACGAATAATAGGAGTTGTAAAATGACCTGAAATTGAGAAATGTTACAATCCATACCAATGACGACGTCGAAACTATCGAGTTTGATTGGCATAAGATCAATTTTGAAAGGTTGGTTTAACAAAGTCAGAGTTGCACCCTGAATAACGGTGTTTGTGCTTACTAAGTTTCTGTCAGCCATTTTAATATTGTAAAAGGTATCTATTATAATGGGTGGAATATTTAGCATAGAGGCAAGAGATATGGATACGAAGCTTTTATCGGCTCCAGAATCAAATAATACTCTAGCTAGATGTTGGTTTAGAAGGAACATACCCGTGACTACGTTCGGGTCTTGGTGAGCATTCCTATCCCTCAAATGTAGGCTCTTTCCCAGGGCATGTTGTTGGTGTCTTTCGGCTCTGATTTGCATAATGCCTTTCTCTCCACAGCATGAAAGTAACTGTCACTGGTAGCAGGATACTTTCCAGTGGCTGAGTCCTTTTGTTATTGCACGTTCTTAGTTAGATGGCTACCTTGTTACAATTTATTTCCCAATTAACAGTGCAATGGTCTATGTGATCTGAGCGAGTGCATTTCTTACACAAGGGACGGTTTCCAATATACCCATTGTTTTCAGTTGGAGTGACAGCATAAGACCTGAAGGTTTCCTGTCTTCTGTTCTGTTGTGGTTGGTGATTATTGTAGCGGTTGTTGGTGTTGGTGTTACGGTAGTTGTTGTTGTTGTTGTTGAAAGTTCTTCTGTCGTTAAACTTTCGTTTGTGATCACTTGATACTTGCACCGGAGTGTGCTTTGTTACCTGATCTATTAGCCTCTGGGCTATGTTAATGGCTTCCTCTAGAGTTTGAGGTTTAGAGGCGGTAACATTCCCTTCAATACTTTGAGGCAATCCCCCGATGAAAACTTCCATCATTTTCTCAGAATCTGGCACCATAGTGGGACACAAGGTTGCCAATTCCTGGAATCTTCTCACATATGTCTTGAGATCATTCCCCTTCACAGTCAGATGGTAAAATTCGTCTTCCATCTTCTGGACCTCAGTTCGGGGACAGTACTTCTTTATCAACAGCTTCTTGAATTCAACCCAGGTAATCTTGTAAGCTTCTTCTATCCCAATAGGTTGGGCAAAAGAATTCCACCAAGATAGAGCTTCTTCAGTTAAAGTACCAGTAGCAAACTTCACCTTGCAGTCTTCGGTACAGTTGCTATGGGAAAACACTGATTCAGTTCGCTCAAACACACCCCCACCCCCACCCCCCCCACCACCAAGACGGATAAATCCCGACAACTCCTTCTGAACCTTTGAAATTTGTAGGTTTTTTTAGCAGCTCATGAACTCCTTTGTAGCTCACTTTCTTGCTACAGGAGTGCTTCCTTCTCTCGGGTGTTCCTATTGGTTTTGTCAGGCATTTTGCCATAGTTGCAGCTTGTGCTTCCAGAGCTTTGGTACACTATCAGCAACTAGTTTCTTGATGGCAGCCTGAGTCATGGCTGGTGCTTCAGATGTTGACGTCCTTTTGGGAGGCATTCTATCAACATAAGACAACATGTAATAAAAATGATATCACAAGTCTTAAAATACTTAAAATAAGCCTTGCATTTTAAGCATTTTTAACAATAGTGATATAGATACTTATTTGATATGAATTCTAACAAGCATCTAACTTATTAGTTTATTTTCTGGGG
Source organism: Tanacetum coccineum (assembly GCA_026074375.1). Lineage (NCBI taxonomy): Eukaryota > Viridiplantae > Streptophyta > Magnoliopsida > Asterales > Asteraceae > Tanacetum > Tanacetum coccineum. The sequence continues at coordinate 6,508 of BQNB010157414.1, read as the reverse complement.
GTAAGATCAATGATGAAGACGGAGATGATGATATAAGAGAAATTATTTTAGGATGGATATATCGGTATTATGAAACAACAAGGTATAACGGGATTGCCATTGTATTATATCATGAACAACTTTCCTTATGTACTATACATAGTTCAAAATTTGACAAGTGTTGTATATTTATACACACATCCGGGGCTAGGTTAAACAAATCTATAACTAAAGTTATAATTGTAGTCCGGATGGTCCTTCCTGATGTTCTTGAGTTCATAGATTGCATTCAGAAGGATCTTTCCTTTGTCTGATGGTGAGGACTTTAGATATCTTCGCTGATTTGTTATATTTAGTAATCATGAAGCGAGCTAGAGAAATCTTGTGGTTACTTCCCATTTGCTTTCTTTGAAGTTTAGTAATTTGAGCACGAGCTTCTTGGAGTTCAGCTTCTAGAGTGTCAAAATCTTGTTGTATGATCACCCGACCTTTTCCAAGACCTTCTATTTTGTCTTCTATGTGCTCAATGCGGTCGAGAGAGAGTTCATCTAGGTGATTCAGGATTTCCTCAATTTGCTCCTCGTGACGTTCCACACTTGTCTTACGAGAGCTTTCTCCCATCTCAAATTCTTGAGGTAGGGCAGAAGTAGAGGAGGATGATCGGTTATGTTTCTTAGGTGACAATAATCCCTCAGGAAGAAAGAATTCTTGAGGATTAAACATTAGTGATGAAGGCACAATAGTTGGTGGTGGGATAGGTGATTCTTTAGCATAGTATGCATGTATGACCTTTATATAGGGGTCATCATGAAAAAGTGAAGGAGTTGGTGAAGCTATTAGAACTAAACCAAATGAGTCATTCGAAGAGCTAGAATAAGTTTTTTCTGGTAAAGCTGGGACATAGTCCGGAAAGCCGGGATAAAGTCTAGAAAGTTAAAGGAAAAGGCATCCTCAATACCAGAAGTAGGGTGGTTGGGAGACGACATCACTCTGTTAACAACCCAGTGGTAAATAACATAAGTTATTTATATAATAGTATAATAGTTATGTACTTTTACATACTATTCGGGAGATGTAGTGGCACGGAGGACTTTCTTGGATGGCAAAAAGAAAAGTAGTTATAGTTAAGGTTTCAACCTTGTTCTCTATAACCGTTGGCTCTTGATATCAATCTATAACACCCTCATTTTTACAAATATAGCAGCGGAAGCTAATCTGGGGTATTATTTCATAGTACAACAGTCATAATCATAGAAAATGAATCGTAAAGAGACGTTTTTGGAAAATTTAGTTATCATTCATTTATTCATCAGAGTTTTTACAAACAGATGTCCCAAAATCTAAAAACATCAAGTTTAAATGATAACAGTTTAGCCATCTTCAAGTCCATGCCACTCCGTGCCATAAGATGCTCAGTTACCTGAGATAAACATGCTAAAAAGTCAACACAAAGGTTGAGTGAAATTCATAGGTTTAATTCATAGGTTTATAGTAAATAGTTTGAATACAAGTTATCGTAAACAGTGGGTTACGTTGTTATACATGAATAAGTGTAATAATTGCAATAAGTACAACTATTATAGAAAACAGTATTATTGCCCTAAGCTCATGACACCGAGGCCTTGAAAAAATCAATAATCACAAGTAGTTGCCCCCAACAGGTGCCTTTGCCAAACACCCGCATAGTGATTCAAATGAAGTGCGTTTGCTTACCCCATGAATGGGTACACCAACGGGGAAGCTCAGTCCTAAATAGATCTATTCACAGCATTCACGCTTACTTCAAAAAGTAATTAAAGGTTCATGATAGTGGGGTCTTAATGGCAAAAGTAGGGACTTAGGCAATAATATATCAGGATAGCATACAGTTGGGAAAACACTTGTATTCATGGTTTATAGCATGTATCCCCCTCGTTGGTTTATGAAACATTAGAAGATTTAAAAGCGAGGCTATGAACTCACTTTAACAGGGAAATCTGATTGATGGCAAAAGTATATCAAGTGAAAGTAACGGCCTCGTCACGCAACCTGGTAATATTTCAAGTCTTAGTTTGATTGTTTAGGTTTCAAAACTTTACAGAGTTTAACATACATATTTGATTTATTAATTTATGGAATATTGTATCACTGTTCGGGCTATCATAATCCAGAGGCCATGTAGTATCGTTTGAGGAGCCAGGGCACTTTAAATCGTAAACCCAGCAAACTCGTCAAAACAAATACCCAAATGGAACCCCTCACATGAAATTTCCTAGTAACGTGAAACGATAAGATTTTAAGTTTCTTCAAAAGCTAGTCGATGATAAATTACGTTAGATATATAACGTTAAATTAATTTTATATGGTCGATCGATGATTTAATAACGTTAAATGTGTCGGGTTTTAATTAAAATTGAGTCTTATAATATTTATTATATTCTTTTTAAACTTATATAAAAATAATATATTTTCAAAGTTCCTTTAAGAATGCAAATTGGCAATTTACTACCCTCGATTTATAAACTTTATTTTTTCTTCTCTTTTTTCTACAAATTTTAGTCATTATTATATAAAGTATATATATTTAAACCTTTAACTTTAGAACTTGGCAAAGCAGCCCCTTGTAGTTATAGCTTTAGGAAAATGACATTTTCAGCCCCTCTAGTTATAAATTTTAGAAAGTTACAATATATACCCCTATGCATGAAAACATTTGCAAATCAAGTCCAAAATTCATACATTCTGCTATTTTTGGAATCCAAAGAGTTTTGCAGCTTATGGATTATTAGAATAAGCTAAAATAAGATTTTCTAACATAACAATAGTTAGAAAAAGGGATTCGTTTAGCTAGAATATCAGAAAGAGGTCATCTTTTAAAGGTTTTAATAAAAAACACATGGGTTTGAGGATTCAAGGCTTGAACAAAGGACTTACACATGATATAACCAAGCTAATAAGAGTTCTAAAACAGATCATGAGTATATAGAGCAAGGTGAGGACTTACAATCTTGAAAATGGGTTGAAAATGGAGGGTTTTGGTTCGTACGCCTAGAAATGACTTCAAGGGTTTCTTTTTCTTGATTCTTGGCTTCAATTCTGATCTTAGGGACTTCACTTGATATTCCTTGGCCTTTTTTAGAACTCCATTGTTGTATATGATGAATTTTGAGGTGTGTTTGAAAGAATGGGGGTCTTGGCTATTTATAGGGCTCGAAATACCCTTGGTGCCCAAGAATACTTAGAGTAGTGGCCAAGGGCTTATAGGTAGTGACTAACGAAGGCTATAGGATGATTAGGAAGGGATAGAAGTGTAGCTTTGTGTGGTGGAAGGATGTGGAGGGTTCGGTTTACAAAGGGGTGATGAGGGGGTGTTTGGAGTGCAAGTGGTGGTAGTAGCTTACAAGGAGGTGATAGAGGTGGTTGCTAGGCTGCTTGGGGTGGTAGTAGGTTAGTCATAGAGGTGCTTGAGGTGTTAGGGTGCTAGCTTAGGTGTAAATGGGTCAAAAATGAAAGAAAAAGGGTGTCGGGTTGGTTTTGGTCTCGGGTTAGGGTTTTTGGTTTGAATTCGAATTAGGGTTAGGGTTTAGGATAGCTTAAGGTTTAGGATTAAGTTTTAGGATTAAGATTAGGGTTTAGGATTAAGGTTTAGGGTTTAGGATTAAGGTTTAGGATCAAGGTTTAGGTTTAAAATGAAATTAGGGTTTTAGGGTTTTAGATTAGGGTTTAGGTTTTTAGATTAGGGTTTTAAGATGATTTAGGGTTTAGGTTTAGGGTTTAGAAGTTATGCATTGAGTATTGTACCTTGTGCTAAAGTGGTGGTAAGAAATTAGAATGAATTTGGAGGGAAAATAAGTTAGTTTGAATTTGTGCTTCATGGATTTGTACATTGAGCTTAAATGAGTTGTACATTGACTTAGAGGGAAATTATATTTCAAATGTTATGCATTGTACACTTGTACACATGTTTGAATGCTTGCACATTCATTTTATATGTATACAATACATATAATTAGGGTATTGATATAAAAAGTTAACGGATAAAGTCTGTTTTGATATAATGTTGTAAATGGTAGTTAAATGGATAATGTACTTGGTACAAAATGAGTTAGTAAGATATTGACTGATATTTTAGGATGTTTACATGAATTTAAACATCAGATATAATTGGCATAGTAGGTTGGCGTGGTCGTTTACTTTAGAGATGCATGCTTACGTTTTATAAGGGATATTTACAGTGCATTTAAATTTATAGATGGATAATTAAATTGATGAAAAATTTACGTGTTGTTATAGGTGACTTTAATCCTCTCGTTTTGATTTACTATCTCATAGTTTGCTTAAGGTGAGTTTATAGCCCCTCTTTCTCTTATTTTATATTTACTTTACAAATCTCGGTGGAGAATACATGCTCGTTACAACTCGTTTACACATTCATTTACAATCTCTTTTACATACTCTGCTACGTACTTGTTTACATACTTAATTTCGTAACTCATTTACATGAACGTTTACAAACTCATTTACATGGTTGATTACAAACTTGTTACAAATATGTTATACATTCATTATCATATCTCACGGTGAGATACAATACTCATTTTCACATATGAACGCAACAACTATTACTTTTAATCTAATGATTACAAATTAGCTTAAGTTGCATGAACTGTAAATTACTCGAAGGGTAAGCGCGAATGTTATAAGATAGATCTATTCGGGATTGACAATCCCCGTTTGGGTGATTAGCTATCACTGGAAACGAATGTTATACCATGTCGGAGCACGATTGGATTGGTGCCTACAGGGCCAACAACTATATACTCATGAACTCTTACTGCGCCTTGAATAAAGTGGCATACATATAAGTCTGCTTCGCAGTTTCATGAACTTAGGAGTGCAATCGTAATCACACATCGTGACTGTTGTATTAGATACAATGGTCAGGCATACTTTACAAACACTTTGTTCCAACTATACCTAACTTTTTGTGACTATTGTATGGGATACAATAGTCATACACATCTTTGATTTCAACATTCATGAATACATTTTTGGTGACAATTATAATGATTGAAATGGTCATATACTCTTTACAAATCTTTGATCCAACATTTACATTTACAAAAATCTATGAACTCGCCAACTTTATGTTGAC
>BQNB010157413.1:0-12482 GCA_026074375.1 Tanacetum coccineum | reverse complement strand
GTCGAGGCTACATCATCTTCCTCGCAAGTTTCCCACGAGTACTCGCGACAACTATCTAAAACTAGATCTTATGAAGTAGTTTACATTTAACATACAAGCAAATTAGGTAAAAGCAAATTTCTAAATAGACGTAATTTAGTTAAAATATTGATTTAAATATCGTAGAGCGTGTAGGTATATCTCATTTAAGAAAGTGTTCTCGCGCAAGTAGCAAGAAACGTTGAGTCTACATCATTTTCCTCGCAAGTTTCTCACGATTACTCTCGACAACTATTTTTAAACTAGATTTTACAAAGTACTTCACATTTAACATACAAGCAAATTGGGTTAAGATAAATTTCTAAACATGCCTAACTTACTCAAAATTGTTTCTTAATCATACACTAATCCTTAATCGTTCTCTCAAACTTATTGTCTGTCACCCTCGTCAGTGTACTGTGTAAGTATTCCTCTAATTCAGCAGCGAGTTGGTCAAGCTCGCATTCTATGTGACAACCTAGTCGGGCGTTACATGTCAAACACGCTCCCTCCCAATTAGGGGTGTCAAACGGGTCATCGGGTCGGGTTTGAGGCTTTTCGGGTCAGGTTTATCGGGTTTTGAGAAATAAAAAACTAACCCGCAACCCGACCCTATAAGAAATCGGGTTAGTCGGGTTCGGGTCTATCGGGTTGCGAGTTATCGGGTTGAGTTTATCGGATTATCACAGATGGTTTTGGGACTTAAATGGCGATGGTGTTTTTCAAGTCAAGGATGTTCGATCTATGTTAGATGAGGTTTTTCTCCCTAAAATGGAAGTTCCTACTCGATGGATTAAAAGTATTCCGATTAAGGTAAACGTTTTTGCTTGGAAACTTTATCTCGATCGTTTACCTACTAGATCGAATTTGTCTCGTAGGAATGTCTCGCTTCCGTCTTTGGCTTGTCCTCTTTGTGATCACGTGCTCGAGGATTCATCCCATTTATTCTTCGGTTGCTCTGTGGCGAAAGATATTCAGAAGTTAATTTGTAGATGGTGGAATTTACCGGGTCGGGTTTGAGGCTTATCAGAAATAAAAAACTAACCCGCAACCCGACCTTATAAGAAATCGGGTTAGTCGGGTTCGGGTCTATCGGGTTGCGGATTATCATGTCGTGTTATTGGGTTATTGGGTTACATGCTAATTTCAACCCACGAATTACCTCATTAAAGATACAGTGCATTATGACATTAACTTATAGTTGGGAGCAACATTATAGCTATAATCTCCTTTAAACCAATGTATAACGTAGGAACAAGTATTAATAAGTCCAATAAGCATGTAAGTATGTCTCATTTTACCAGTAAGCATTAGGAAAACATTCTATGGGTTTAGTTAATCAATTTGTTCAAAAATCATACACTATTAACACATAAATCACATAACCAATCTAAAAATTATACACGTATAACATACTAGTGTATGGAAATCTTTTGTTACTTGGCCTAATATACAAAATAAACTAGGAAGGCTTATATGTATTATAGATTTATAATGGGTCATTATAGCTAATCGGGTTTACCGGGTCAACCCGATAACCAGATAACGAACAAATTAAAACCCTAACATGACCCTATTAGTCTATCGGGTTGACCCGATGTACCCGATAAGCTAAGTTAGACCCGAATCAACCCGACCCTATAAGGCTTTATCGGGTTCGGGTCAACCCATTTGACACCCCTACTCCCATTAGTAAATCACGCGCAATAAATAATTAAGAAGAAATCTACCCAAGCTCAACTAGTTATGAAGAACTAATCGCAGGTTTCATCTAACGTAATCACGTTTTCCTAGACGTCTATGCTAATGTAATATCTTATAGCTAGTTTTCTAGAGCCTAACGCGCACACCACTAACAATAAGCAATAAAGTAAAAGATTACAAACTAGGTTTCATGCAATCATAAGCAAACACTAATTAATTTAGCCTAGCATGTTAATAGAAAGAGAAGAATAACATAGAATCAAACAACACATAGACATCTTGGGTGATTAAATGGATGGAAAGACTTCACTTCAATTAAACATGTGAGTATGTGAGTACAAAAGGGTTAGAAAACCCTAAAATTCGTCCAAATTGACTGCACCAAAAGTTGTCCCAAGTTTCCACATGAATTATGAAAAACATAAGGTTTGTATATACAGGTTTTGTGACGCCGTCAACCCGTCGATTCCCTTTAGGGTTTCTTTTGTCGGCTAATCGTGACGCCGTCGCTACGTATTGTGACGTCGTCGCTATGCAAATGTGACGGCGTCAATCACTTCTCGTGACGTCGTCTCCACACACTGAGAAGTCACACTTTGCGTCAAAAAATCCACTTTCTAGGCATATTTGGTGAAGGCGTCACGATGGGAGTCGCCAGCTTGAAAAGTTGCGTTTTTGTCCAGTTTCTTCCTGAATCGAGCCATAGTCACGTGTTTTCTTCTAAGTGTTTTCCAATGCTAATTACACAAAAAGAAGTGATTTAGTGAAATAATAGAATATAAATGCATGATTTTAGGGTTAAATGGACCCGAAAAAGTGTATAAAATGACACCTCATCAAATACCCCTACACTTGGGATTTGCTTGTCCTCAAGCAAATGAGCTTTTCTACCTAGTAAATAGCAAAGTCAGGAGAATTTAACCTACTAAATAAAGATAATTTATGGCACAATCGGATCAATCTTGTAATTAAAAGCACGGAAATTATATACTAGCACCTCACATAAGTGTTTGGATTCTTTCTTTCACTCGGTGTATAATGAATTATAACAATATAGGAAACGGGAAAATAAACACTCACTACCTGACATAGCATCTAGATTACCATAAGCTTGATAAAGAATCAAAACCTCCACCGGTTTGGCGTAAGCACCTAGGAATTACTATTAAATTGGTCTTTTAAAGGGTTGTAATGTTAGGTGTAGAGTAATCAAAACACGGTTAGGGATAATGGGGAAATATTTTACTGGTGGCGAGTTAATAATTCACAAGATTACATGTAATAAGGCGTTGCTAAGCCAAGACTCGACAAAACTCTGCTAATCGTACACAACTCTACATCAAAATATTTCTTTTATTTTCTTAACTCTTTCTTGACATAAACAAAAGCAGGATTGCAGTTCGTATATTCTAACATATTTTTTTGATTTTTTTCTTTCTTTTTCTCTTTTTTTTTCTTTTTTTATATACACTTTTTCCCTGCCATGTGCTGAAAATAAAATAACATACAAGACTCGGGATTTATATTGACATCCCTACATTTGCGTTTTTAATAACTCAATAATAAACTAACTAATGGCCCGAATTAAAAGGACCAATTAAACATGGAGTATATTAAGCACGTATGAGGGTAATAAACTGACTTCTTCCTCATTTGTCCATAAAATAAAAAACTAGCATGAGTCTCAATCGTCCCAAAACTGTATACATTACAAATGACTCGACTTAGCAACCATGTAATCAAGCAAACAATTAAAAAGGGTTAAAAAATTATGATAACAATAATGTACTAAAAATGAGTACATACAATGGGGGCTAAGGCGATTTGGGTGTAACATTTAAGTGGGGTGTAAACAATGCTCTTCATTAACAATCTAGAATTCATCAGAAAATTACGAGAACCGCGTAAAGGATAGGCTCAGAGGGGTGTACTAGGGGCATCTTGCATTAAAAATGAATGCTAAGTAAGGGTGTGGGGTAGTTATATGACCAAGAAGATCATCGTAACTATAACAAACGCATGCTAAAAATAGGGGTTATCCTAATCGCTCATATCACCTAGCATATCCTAATCACACGAATGCGATCTCACTATCAGTCTCGAGATGCATCACTAAAGGAAGTTCTAAAATCTAATATACTACCGGTACACTCTCATAATCATTAAAGATGAATGCTTTTATTCCTCAAGATCTAGGGGCGAACCTTACATTTTTGGGGTGAAATTTTTTAGTGGTAGGGTTTTTGTGCTAGTCATATAACTCCTATCCATGAGACGCTTCTAATACTATAGTTTCACCGATATATGCCATAATTTTTTTTAATTTGGTCTAAAATTACCGTCCTAAACTATGTTTCAGTATATTACATATCGTTTTAAAGACAAAGAAAATGTAAATGAAATAATAGTTTCTAAGGCTTTAATTACTCCCCTACACTTAAGTTGAACATTGTCCATAATGTTCTAAAAGTACCCGAAAAACGAGAAAAGGGAAAATAAATAAAAGACGAGAGAAACTAATACTCCCTGGTTTTCTCATTAATCAGAGAAGAAACGAGATGATCCGGCTAAATCTTCATCAAAGACCAAGCGAAAATCCAAGTAACTTCCGGACTCTCCTTATCTAATATAACATGAAAATCAAAGACCAAGACAACTATACCCGCATAAAATCGACGGTAAATAATATACAACTCGATGTAATCATAAACTACAAATCATAAGAAAGCAATAAAGATAGAATATTAGTACTAATGTAATCGTGACTTTCTGCAAATTTTCAAAAAATTAAAATTTTAGAAATTTAACAAAATTAACTTTTCAAAAATTTGAAAAAACACGAATTTCTCCACTGCTATGGTTCTCTGACGCCGTCAAGAACACCTGACAGGTTTTTACTTTTCATTTTATGGAAAAAAATTCTTCAAAATAACCTATTACTTATTTCCTGGAAAAGTTACTGCATAAACCACGAAAACGGTTAGTACAAACATATGACTAAAAAAATAAACAAACAAAACGTAAAATGCGAATCAACTTAATAATATCTATTTTACATGTTTGAAAATGGTTCTTAAAAATCGGATATTTTCCCATACACTTATTTTATGAAAAATACCTTTGATTGCAATTAAGACGCGGTTAAAAACAAAGCAAAGCATGAATACATAATATTCAACATATAAGAACAAATAATAAAAATAAAAAACACATGACACTCCTAAAATGCATAAAATAACAAAAATTGGGTTGCCTCTAATAAGCGCTTTTCTTTTTTAACGAGTCTTGCAGCTAGACTCGGAGTCACTTTCCTTACATGACTCCTTCATCCTCTAATGTGACATCATCCTTAGTGATTAAGTTTGTCGTGTCTGACTGATAACGCTTAATGCGATGTCTATTTACAATAAACTTGTTTCCCTCCTTATCACACAACTCAATGGCCTCATTATTAACGTTTTTTTTATTGTAAATGGTCCATACCATCTGGATTTAAGCTTCCCCGGGAATAACCTTAGCCTAGAGTTGTAAAGAAGCACCTCATCCCCTTCCTCTTATTCGGTTGGTATTCATTTATCATGCCATCGTTTTGTCCTTTCCTTATACATTATGGAAGAATCGTATGCATCGATCCTTAGTTCATCTAACTCGTTAATCAGAAGGAATCTGTTGGCCCCAACTTTTGTTAGATCTATCTTATAAGACTTTAGAGCCCAATAATCCTTGTGCTCAAGTTCCATAGGAAGATGACATGCCTTTCTGTAAACTAACCTGAATGGAGTAGTTCCTAACGGAGTCTTAAAATCAGTCCTAAATGCCCAAAGTGCGTCATTAAGTTTGTAGGACCATTCTTTCCTATTTTGTCCCACTGTCTTCTCTAGAATTCACTTTATTGCCCTATTCGTGTTCTCTACCTATGGCATTTGTCTGTGGTGGTAAGCTGTAAGACTCCTTAGAACCACAATATTTCTTCATTGCTCGCTCCATTTGGTAATTGTAGAAATGGGTTCCTCTATAACTTATTAAAGCTTTAGGTATACCAAACGTGCGAATAATTTCTTAAGGAAGCTTACCACAACTCTTGCGTCACTGGTATGTTGAGCTTGAGCTTCCACCCACTTAGATACGTAGTTAATGGCGACTACGATGTATTTATTCCCTCCTGATGAAGGAAATGGCCCCATAAATTCTATTCCCCATGCATCAAATATTTCACAGACTTGGATGTATTTTTGAGGGGTTTCATCTTTTGCGGAAATATTACCAGCCCGTTGGCAAGCATCACAAGACTAGACTAATTTTCGTACATCGCGAAAGATATTTGGCCAATAAAACCCAGTCTCATTAACCTTCCTTATTGTTGTTGCAATCCCATGGTGCCCCCTAAAGGACCACTATGACATTGCCGAAGAATTTGAGAGGCATCGTTTTTAAAAACACATTGTCGGATGGTCTGGTCTGCGCATTGTTTAAACAAAAATGGTTCGTCCCAGAAGTAATGTCTCAAATCAATAGAGAATTTTTTCTTTTCTTGACGGGTAGACCTAAAAGGAAGTACCTACTTGGTAGGTAGTTTGCGAAATTAACGTACCAAGGTTCTTCCTTTGTACCATAAATTAACATGAGTTGCTCTTCAGGGAACAAGTCTTGAATTTCCGCTTTTGTTAATTTCCTAAGATCGGGATTCTCTAGTCGGGAAAGATGATATGCTGTGAGGTTTTGGACACCCTTCTTATCACGGATTTCAATATCAAATTCTTGAAGCAACAAGATCCATCTTATTAGTCGTGGCTTAGCATCTTGTTATGCGAAGAGATATCCTAAAGCGGAATGATCAGTAAAAACAATGGTTTTGGATAGCACCAAGTACTAATGGAACTAATCAAATGCGAACACAACAACCAAAATTTCATTTTCTGTTGTTGTGTAATTTTCCCGAGCCTCATTCATCGTTTTACTAGCGTAGTGGATAGGCAGAAAATGCTTATCCCTTTGATATGTGAGAAATCACATATCTTCTTTGTCCTAACACTGCCCCAACATCGTAGTCACTAGCATCGCACATGATTTAGAAAGGTAGCAAACAATATGACTTTATCATGATAGGGCTTGAGTCAGCTCTTGCTTTAGTTTGTCTAATGCCTGAATGCATTATTCGGAGAAAATGAAAGGATCACCCTTTACGAGAAGCTGAGTCATTAGACGCGCGATCTTAGAGAAGTCTTGTATGAATCTACGGTAGAAGCCAGCATGTCCTAAAAAACTACGAATGACCTTCACGTTGGTAGGATAAGGTAATTTGGAAATTGAATCAATATTTGTCATGTCCACCTCAATTCCTGGTCCAAAACTTTATGGCCAAGAACTATGCCTTCTTTTACCATGAAATGACATTTTTCCTAATTCAACACAAGGTTGGTTTCCTCACATCATTTGAGCATCTTTTCTGTGTTTGCAAGGCAATGATCAAAAGAACTCCTAAAGATAGAGAAGTTATCCATGAAAACTTCCATACTATCTTCAATGTGGCTGGAGCATTGCATAATCCAAAGGGCATCCTTTTATATGCGAAGGTTCCGTAAGGACAAGTGAACGTAGTTTTCTCTTGATCTTCTAGAGCAATAAGGATTTAAAAATAACCTGAGAAACCATCCAGAAAATAATAGTATTCATGCTCAACTAACCTTTCAAGCATTTGATCGATAAAAGGTAGCGGAAAAATTCTCTTTTCGAGTCGCATCGTTGAGTTTCCTTGATGACATAAAATAACGTTACTTTTATAGCATCATTTATCTCATGTTTCTTACCCATTTTATATAATTATTATACAAATTGGTACTTAATTGCTTAAAGTTGTTATTTGCAGTAATTATGGAGTAATTGGTGAAGTTATGCTAAAAGGCACGCATTTTGGAGCTTAAACGAAGAAATCTAAAGATTACTGTTATGACTACCTATACGCCGTATCCATCAAGGAAGATACAGTGTATTTGTGCCTGCACTTCGCAAGAAACCACGAAGAATTAAAGAGGGGGGGGGGGTGAATAGTTTACAGGTTCGTTTTACGTTTTAAAAGTTTGCTTTCAAAATATTTAGATTCGAGTTATATGTTTAACCAATTCATAATATGAACAAACAATATAACAATCTAAACTAAAGCTAAATATATGCTAAATACAATAATAGAAGAAGATAAGGAAAGGAACAATCAAACCAAAACGCCAAGATTTTCAGTGTTCGCAACTAAGCAACCTTTTATGCCCTACTCCACTCCCGAAGTATCCTAACTCAGATATCACTATGTCCACAAATCTTTTAGGCGGAGAAAACCGTTTACACGTCACTTAAGTTATTTTTCGACATTAAGCTAAATGTCGAGTCCTAATCTTAGCTAGAACCAATCTACCACTTCACAATCAATACACAATCACTAGATCTACACTATCGGATTTACACACAATCCAAATCTTATAAATACACAAGATAATTACAATAGAGATTTGATACTTTAAAGAAAAGATGAGAGATCACTAAATAACAATTCGTTTCTTGGCGAATACGAATGTTCTTCTCTTGCACTTGAATGAGAGGGAAAATATGAGAAGAAGAGATTAGATCACTTGAAACAAGATCTAAAAATGTAAGTGATCAAGAGATTTAGAGAGAGAAAGAAGATTTTAAGAGATAAAGTTATCAAAAAATTTCGTGCAAAGAGGTCTGATTTCTGCAAGGAATGGAGAAGTATTTATAGGCAGAAAAATCCAACGGTCACTGGGGACGGTCCCAAATATATTTGGGGGCCGCCATGCCTATAAGGGGGTTGCCCAGTAGACTACGCTCCCTTTTTTTCCTTTTTGTGGGGAATGTTGTATCTGATATGGAACCTTCTATTTTAGGGGAAATTTTGAATTTCAAATTTTAAGTTTTTAATAAAACTTTTCTTTTAATTAGAAAATATTTTGTATAATTAATTTTGTGAAATTCTTTTGTAAAAATGTGATGGATAAGAGAAAAATATTTTCTTGATCACTAATCACGCTTAATGATTTGTTTGTTCATACCTTAAGTGATTACTAATCTTAGAAATGGAATTTTACGATTAATAGTTTGTAAACGTTTAATATTATCGTAAACGTTTTTACATTTTGTTATTATCAAAACATTGAGAGGTCGAAAAATATAAATAACGTTTTTAGACATTATTTGTATTAACAATCTCCCTCTTTTTGATGATGACAAAATATAAACTCATTTTGTTTAAAATTAATAGTTACACATTATTAATGAGTTTTGTTCCATTTCTCCCCTTTTTTGTCGAATTCAAAAGGATGATCGTCGAATAGTTGTAGGAAGAAAGAAATCGACGATATCAAGACTCCCCCTTGATGTATGCTCCCCCTTGTTCGAGGCACCAAGGGATTGATCTTACGAAATTTGTTTGCTACAAAACAAAGTTAGAGGTAGAAGTGCAAGACAAATATCTTTTAAACAACACATTGGATTCAAGTCACCCAAAAGAGAGTTTCGTTTAACAATCAAGAAACTCATACAATAACAAATGCAAGTAATACATCCATACAACATAAGATAAAACCAGAGCTAATACGAGATAATTAATCCATAAGTCACACTACATACTTCATGAGATAAAGAGAGACAATACTTCATAAGTCCTAAATGATTCATGATTCACAGGGAATGATTTTTTGAGCAAAAAGGTTTGGGGTGACACATTTATGAAAGTTTTTGAAGCCATTTAAAAGTGGAGGTGGAAAGTGTGAGGTGATTGCGGTAGTGAGAAGATACTCAAGATGAGCAAACATGATGTTCATCTCATCTCTTAGGGTTAAGAAAAGAGTTCGGTTGTGAAAGCAACATATGCAAGTTGACCCATGGTAGTCATGGTAGTTGTAGTAAAGAGGGTGGCCCATGATAGGTGGTTGAGGTTGTGGTGGAGATGGTGGTGATGGAGTATCATGAATGTGATCAAGAGGAGTGATTGGTGACAAGGAGAGTGTGATATCCAAAGAAGGATGAATTTGAAGTGGTTGAGGGTTTGAAGGTCTAGAAGGAACATCCGAGATGTTATCAAGCAAAGGGTTTAAAAGTTGAGGAGAAATTGGTTCATTTGACGATGGTGGTGAAATTTGAAGTTTTGATTGAAAAGAAGAAGATGTGTTCTCTTGGCTTGATTGTAACACCCCTAAATCGGGTCGCAGCGGAATATGGGTCATGGGAGCGTTACTTCATAGATCAATAGCACAAGATATATATGAGAACGACCTTAAAAAGAGTCGTAAAACTAATACATTGGATTTAAACAAATTGTTTTTTGGGTAAAGGGTTACCCCGGTAAAGTATAATAAAACCAAAAAAGTTAAGTACAAATGGAATGTGGCTGAAATACCACATTAACCTCAAGCAACACAGCTTGATAAACACCTAAAACTAGTGCTTATGACATGCCATATACACTTACAACTCTAGAGACAAATAATTGCAACTAGAACAAAAGACACAAATGACACAAGCTAACCAGCAGCAGCCGTAAAAGATGAACTTTCACCGGTTTTTGTATTTGGGAATAAATTAGCCGTTTCATCATATACATTTTCAATATCTTCCTCTTCATCTTCTTCTTCATTCAAGGTAACCTGTAGTTTTCGACATAGTTGGCGACCTAGATGCATTACCCTCATTAGTATCTCCCTTCTTTGGTGCACCTGTAATCGCCTTTGGCTCATATCTAACATTTGGTTTAATCAAAGGACCAGCAAACTGACCAACATTAGTAGACTTGGATTTACCTTTCCTCTTCTTCATTTTACCCACCGTTTGGAAACCATCATTTATCTTCTCAACAGTAGGAGTAACAACATTTGAAGTAGCAACAATAGAAGGACTCACCACCCTTTTAGGGCAATGGTCATGAACATGACCAAATATCTTACATATATCACATCTGGGCGGCCTCCATTCATACTCAACACGGATGGTTTCTTTAATGAAATCATCCCTAGTAAGGGAAGGAATACCAATAGTAACAACATCCACAAGGTCAACCTCTGAATTTACCTCAATTAAGCATCGAGTAAAACTACTCCTACCCCATGAATCATTACACATGGAACTTGTGTATGAATCATGCATAATAGGTTTTTCAATGAATGTAGCAATTAAACTAATACCATCTTCTTTAAAAACTTGAATAGGGACATCATGCAATTTAACCCATATCGGAATGCAAGTCAATTCTTCTTTAATCAATCTAGTATCCATTGACCATTTCTTAAGAATGATCGGAGAATTGTGTATCAACCAAGGACCACCCTCCAAAATAGATTCTAATCCAGCCCGTGAATCAAATTTAAAGAAAAAGAAGCCTTTGTTATTCATCATAATCCTTTTCAGTCCATGTTTCGCCCAGTTGTTTCTAGCATAGTATTCAACAACCGGAAACGTCATTCTCTTTCCAATAAAGTAACCATATAAAGTGTGTTCAAAATGAGTACTAACCTTTTCGACAAATTTACGGGGAATAGAGATATTAACACCATCAAAAACGGGATCAGCCACCAAGTGTCGAAAGTTAGAATTAACTTTTGGTTGATCCTTAGCACTAGCACCCGCAGCTCCAGCATAGGATGTTGACTTGGTATTGATGTCCACAGACTGAACAATAGGGTCATTAGGCATTATGGATTCATCAATATTAAGATTTGTTGAATCATCTACATGCAAAACCTTACAAGGGATCACATCAGCATTTGTATTATCAGCCTAAATTGAATTATATATGATTGCCATACGTTCATCATTAGTCATCCCGGATAATAACTCATCATGTTTACCAGCTTCAATACTCTTAATTAACAAGGGCAAGTCACCAACAGTTGTTAATGGAACTCCAAAAGTGGCAGCAACATCAACATTACACAGCCCTCGGGGCATGTTAATAGTAGCAGTAAGAGACACCAAAGGAGAAGAGTTACTCACCTTTGGACTTCCATCATCCCTAACATCCTTACGATGCTCCATAATATCAGAACCAAATCAAATCAAACAAAAAAACCCTAAAAACCATAAAACTAATAAAACAAGAAGAAGGATAGCAAGTAACTTTGAGATCCACGTCAATCCGGATCGAAACCCTCAGCATAGACTAAGGAATCAAGATAAAGCACAATAATAGAGCAAAATCATCAAATAATAAAATATGACGATACCCTAAAGAAAAGTTACAATCGTTGCAAGCACCAACCAGATCTCTAAGTGTTAAATTAATACAATTAAATCACAAGGCAACTAAGCAAATTTAAAAAACAAAGGTCGGTTAGATTCCACCCAACAAGCGTCGGCAAGAATCAAACAAAACCTTTATGATAAAAAGTGTATAGACCTACGTGATTAACTAGAATTAATTCAAAACAAGAGTAGGTTAACAGAATTGCAAAGATTAGAACAAGAATTTAGGATGATAGGGGATCGCCATATTTCTCTAGTGTTTAGGGTTTTTAATTTGTGTATTGGTATTTAAACAAATTGTTTGTTACAAAAACCTGTAGCCTCACTTGTTCATTGTTCAAAAGGTAAAGACTCCAGCACATAACAAATATTTCCCCAAAATGTAATGCGACCAAATATTTAATGCACATGACTTCCAAAATATAACCACCAATGTATCCTTTGTCTTTTACCTCATTGACCTCCTGAGAAAACATGCTTTAAAACGTCAACTTAATGTTGGTGAATTTATAGGT
>BQNB010157412.1:0-15154 GCA_026074375.1 Tanacetum coccineum | reverse complement strand
ATGAATGATGTCATAAAATGACCTGAGAATACGGAATGTTACAACCATCAACGACGGAAACATCTTCCTCATCTGCGTCAATACTAGGAGTAAAACCAGGAGGATATTTCAAGCTACTACCAGAATTATTCATATTTCCATTCTTGTGTTTGTTCTTATTGAGAAGAGAGTAAATGTTGAAAGGGTCTTCCGAAATATCAACATTCTTATCTTTTAATTCCCCATCTGCTCGACTTTTGACAACCCCATCATCTTCAAAAATAGTATCTGGAACCTCCTCCCCTTCACTGTTATCGCCTGTGCTATCCATCTTATGCAAATCAGATGTATCGTCATTTGATTTGATATCATCTTGATCCTCTTCATCGTCTAATTCGTCATTAGAATCAGGAACCCATCCCTGTGTTTCGTTTGCACGAATCCAGAATACCTTTCCTCTATGAAACACTTTAAACTCTTCTCTTATGTTATTACCTGATTTAGTATGAATGCAAAGCCGCTTGGAGTGGAAACAGGAATCCTCTTGGTCATCCACGTCTAGTAACTTCCCCCATTTACTTGCAATACGAGAAAAGGAGTTCCCCGACCACAACTTAAAAGGAATGCCCTCCACTTCCACCCACGCTATCCTTCCTTCAACCGTGAAATCTAAAGAGGCCTCAATGATTTGTGAAAACCATGACGCAACACTGACATTAACTTTGAACTTGAGTTTTGATTCTTCAGAATTGAATTCTAACATTACCCATAGTTCCCCCATGTATTTGATCTTGAGGTCCACAAATCCTTCATCACTCATAGCTAGCCTAAGATTAGCAAGGGATGCAAATTCTTTCACCCTTCCGAATAACGCCTTAGACATTTCCTTAGACACCAAACATTCATCTCCCAGAACTAACGCCGGTTCTGGTTGCATCAGTTGTACCTCCGTATGCTTATCCCCTTTCAAAACCCCCATATACGGCTTTCCATCCCTCATAGGCATATTCGTTTTCAAAGTTTGTTTAGGTGATGGGTGATCATTGTTTTGCTTACCTCCATCCCCCTCTTTCTTAACTTGAGGTCTTTGAAACCGAGCTACGTTAGCATGAAGTTTGTGTCGGTCAATCCAAATCGTGCAAAGATTGTTTACCATTCTTGGACTTCTTAGAATGGATGAACGAGTCCACCACGTGACCATATTGTATACAAGCATGAAAAAGCTCCTTAGCAGATGTCGATAACGGAAAGTTCGTAATGAAAACAGAGGTGGATATTCTATCCAAATCATCCTCCTTTGATCTAAAGCTTCCCATGAATCGAAACACACAAAAATACCTTTGGATTGAAGAAAGCTCTATGGATTGAAGGGATCTTCTACGAAATCGAAACACACAAAAGAAAAGGCACTGAAAAGAGAAAACAGAAAAGGAATCTGAATTAAAAATAATAACAAAATAAAACCCTTAGATCCAAAGATGAGATACCCGCCTAACACACTCGATATGAGCCTAATCAAAGATTAGGCTCAATTTCAGGGGTTATAACAGGTATCAAACACTAAGAAAAGAAAGGAATTAGATTGTTAATTTGGGAAAAAAAATCTATAGATGTGTATATACCTACATATAAAACATCTATAGATACAATGAATGTCATAAACAGACATACGGAACATACACGTGTACATATCCATACATATACAATCGTTTGCTCCACATAAATGTTATACCTAAACTTACATATACACTTGCGAAACTCACATAAATAGTTGCGTTAATAAACAAAAACATATAATATGAAACTAAAAACACATATGAAGACATACTAAGTCATGTCGGAATGTGTAAGTATACAAAAAAGTAAAAACGATCATTTTTGTGGGAAATCCGTGGGTATTTACCCTCGTATTTCCCACGGATTTATCAAATTGGTAGGAAATCTGTAGGAAATTACCCACGACTTTCTCACAGACATGATTGTTTTCTTTTACTTTTTGATATAGTTACGCGTTCACGCATATACATGTCCATATAACTAGGTATATACACGTTTGTATACCTACATACAAAACATCTATAGATACAATTAATATCATAAATGCACATGCGGAACATACACATGTAGATATTAACATGTATACATAGTTTGTTCCATGGAAACATAAATGCACTAGTTTTGTGAGAAATCCGTGGGTATTTACCCACAAATTTTCCACGGTTAACACATAAGTAGCATTTGTGAGAAATTTATCGGTAATACGCGACTGGTTACCTATGGATTTCCCACGGATGATTAAAATAGTTATTTTGTCAAATAATATCATGTGAAATCCGTGATTAATGTAGATAAAATTTACCATAAAATTTTGGTCGTGGCTAATATGTGTGAAATTTGCCACTATTTTCCCACGGATGACTAATCAACAAGAATAGTGTGAATATTGTCGCAAATCTGTGGGAAATTTACCACGGATTTCACACAAAAACTTGGTCAACAATTTATTGTGTAAATAGTGGAAAATCCGTCGGAAATTTACCAATATTTCCCACCGAAATTTAGTCAACAAATTTGGTGTGTAACTTGTGGGTATTTCGTGTGAAATTTAACACTATAATTTTTCCGTGGGAAAAATCTGTGGGTAAAAGCAGTTTGTGTAGTAGTGCAGTTATTCGTCTATGTACACTTGCATCGTATTACATAATATGATTATACAAGACCAAGAGAGGGTAATTTCTTCTGAATATTTTTTGGAGGAAGTACATCGTGAAGATGATCTTGTACGATTAGAAGAAAATACATGACAAGCTGTTAGAAAATACGTTACAAGCTGTTAGAGATATACACAACCAGAAAACTCATTTAAATCTTAAAGTTGATTTAGTTAAACACCATTGGCATCGATCAAATCAAGAAGCGCTTTCATCTTATTGTAATGTTTTTTTATTTTGTTTGAATTAATGTATTATTGTAATATTTTTTTAATTATTAATGAAATTTTTATTCGAAAAAAAGTGTTGGGTCTCCCTGCGATCAGCATTACGTGCATTTGGTCATTTGTTTGGTCTTAGAAAGAGAAAGTCGAGTTGTCGTTGAGGTGGCAGGGGTAACCACGGTCACCATTACTATCAGTCTTATATTATTTATTGGAAATTGGTAAAAGTAGTTTTAAGAGCTGTATATTTAGGGTTTTACTAAAGATTATGGTTGACAAGGTATTTACTTAATTGTACATTAGGCGTACGTACAAATTCGTATTGCCTTAAATGAGGTCATTTAGTGATTAATGACGTCGTTTGGGTTTATGTTGGGACATTCTTCTTCTTGGGCTGATTGATGACCCAGTTTTATTACAAACTGTCATGTCTAGAAATGTACTCGATACCTTTCTTAGTGAAAGTGTACTCAATACTCTATGTTCTTTATTATTCAAACCATCAGACTCATTAAACACACGCAACATATACATGCTCACTAAACAAACCCAAATCCTTCTGGATTTTTCATTTTTTCGAGATATCAATCTTCAGTCCATACCATCAACAAATTGAAGGAGTCGCGATTGTTTATTGGTTTTAAGCAAGTTTGATTGTCATATGATTGGTAAGCATTTCGTTAATTATTTTTTTCTTTTTTACTTTGCATGTTATTATTGGATTGGATAATGTTTGTGTTAGTTTAAAGTTTGTTGTAAGTATTTTAGATTAGTTTTTTTAGCATCAATGTTTTAGATTTTGATCTTGGTTAGGTCTACTTATTGTATACATTTTATAGAAACTGTTGTTGTAAGTAGAAGTCGTGAGTAGTTCAGCTTTGTGATATGTATATATATGAGATAATTTGTGGCTGTAGCATTTAATGATGTCCTTTAAATATGTATATGTGGTTATAGAATTTGATTTACTATGATGTGTATAAGTTAACGTCGAGGCTTTTGATTTTTTAAGTCTCAATAAGTGGGTTTTCTAATTTCCAAAATTCATGAAATGGTTTTTGTAGATTTTGTTGCTGGAGCAGGCTTGGGCTCAAGCTCCGAAAGACCACGTGAGTTCAAAATGGATGTTTGGTCGATAAAATTATTTTTTTTGCTTCTGTAATGTGTTGATGTGTGCATTTTGTTTGTGTCGTTTAGTTATTTGGTATTGTATTTTGGTCTTTTGGTTGTAGCTCGGTGATGTGTTGTTACTTGTTGCCAGAAATTCGATGTTAAATATTTGTTCTTTTGTATACGCAGGGCAAAATAACAACGAGAGGATACTTGAGATAATACTTGAATACCCGGTAAGAAAACCTTTCCATTTCTAATAAGCATTTGGGTTAAATCGTTTGCTTCTTTAACTTATTGTTGTATTTTTGTGGTAAGTTTGTAGATTAATGCGCATATTGTTTTGTAGTTTGTTGTGCCCTTTTAGTCTTTGGGTTGTAGCTCTGTAACATAATTTTGTTTATTGGAAATTTTTCCTTCTTACATTTTTGTTCATTTATCTATGCAAAAGAAAGTGACACCTACAAGATACTCGAAACGATGCTTATATGTTGTCGGTGAGCAAACATTTTCGTATCTAGGTAGCATTTCTTTGAGCTTAAATATGTACTAATTGTGGTTGATTGTGTATCTTTATTATAATCTGTATTTTAAGCACTCTATTATATATACTTTAAGTCTCTTACGTGGTTTCCTATGTTGTCATATTTGCCGATTTTATATGTCACGTATAAATTTTGATTATTTTTAAATCTTTGTTAATTCATATATGTAGGAGAAAATGAACACCGACATGATATTTGAAATGATACTTACATACTCGGTAAGCAAACTTTTCCTTTCGTAACATGTTTTTTTAATGGATTATTTGTTGATCTTACTGGTCTGTTGTTGTTTTTTATGGTTGTTTTGGTTTACAGATTAATGCACACGTTGTTTTGTAATTTGTTATTTGCTACTAAATCTTTGTTCTTTTATATATGTAGGAGAAAATGACCACGAGAAGATACTTGAGAGAAAACTTACGTAGTCGGTGAGCAAAGCTTTCCCTTTTTTATAAGCATTTGTATATATTCGAATATGTGTTTGCGGATCTTGACTGAATACATTTTCTATAAAATGTGGTTTTAAGTGGTTTGTGATATCGTTTACAGTCTAGCAGGTGGTTATAGTTTCTGATTTCGTATGATGTGAGTAAGTTGAAGTCTCGGTTTCTGATTTGTGTTATTATAGTTTCTGATTTTTAGTCTAGGATGGTATCGTGTTCTGTAAATTTCACATGATATTTATGTGATTCTGAATTATAGGCTACTTTGTGAATAAAAAAGACTACTGTTTTAAGGTTTTTTTTATGAAAAATAGCTGATTTTGTTTGTTAGCATGAATCATGTAAGTTATGGTCATTGATTTGTTCCACTTTCACCGATTAACTTAAATGAAAAGGTCAACATATGAGTTATGACAAAACCAATATATGATAGTGTTACAAGATGTGGCAGTAATGATGATAGTGGTAAGTGTATTTCATTTTTTGAAACGGATAAATGATGTGCATATTTTTTCATATCAATCGACATTTAGATCGATGCAATGGCAATATCGTTGATAAAATATACTTAATAAAGAGAGATGGGAAAAAAGGATGTCGTAGAAATGTATTTGGGACAAATCTTTTGCTATATCCTCTTTTTTCTTCACATCTCTCTATATAAGTTTGTTTTATCAGTGGTCTTTGGTTTTTGTTGATTTGAATGTGAATTATATCAGAAAATGGTCTTGCTAATTTTTCTTTCCATAAATGATATACATTAATCGCTATCTTCATCACTGTCAAGTCTTAACATCTTATTAGATATACTCTAAATACTCTGATTTAAGTTGTCGGACCCTTTCTTTAAGTGCTTAATTTGTATAATGTTCAATACTCTCTTTATTCAATATTAACATATCTAGCATTGTAATTTAGTCATGGTTCATACGTTACACCGTATGTATACTTGATTATGTGTCTTTGATTATAAAAGGCTGATGGTTTTATAGATTTTTAACTAGATTTTAATGTTGTTGTTGATAAATGAAGACTTTATACGATGTGTATATTATATGTTGCATATAAGTTTTGGATCAATGTTCTCATTATTGAATGAGAATTGCTGATTTTATTTGTTTTATATAGTTTGTAGTGGTAGCTAATGATTTCATATGTATAATTATCTTAAAAAGGAAACAAATTTTTGTTTCAGAATTGAATGTGTTTCGAGTAGGTTTCCTTTCCCCTCCCTATTTTGGTTATATCAGATATGTAGGCAATGTGTTGTTATGTGAATAACTGTGTTTCGGTAGTTAATTATGCAAGTCATATTTTTTTAGCTTGATATATTTAATGGATGATTTATATATGAACTCACTAATGTGCTCCTTAGATTGTAAAGTTTTATTTTTTCGCAAAGTTTGCTTGCGCAACGTGGATAAACTACAGTTCTAATGCTTATAATTTAGGTTATTAGATATTAGTCTAAGATAGTACTGTAGTCTGCAAATCTCATATGCTAATTATGTGACTCTAAATTAATAGGCAATTTGCGATTAAAAAGGCTATTGTTTTTTAGGTTTACAACGAGGAAAATAGTTGATTCTTTTTGTTAACTGATGCATATAAGTTGTGGTCATTGATTTGTCTCCACTTTCATCGATTGTCTTAAATGAAATGGTCAGTGTAGGTTTCGTGACAAACCAATATGTGATAGTGTTACAAGACTTGGTAGCAATGATGATAATGGTAAATGATAAGTATATTTTATTATTTTAATGAAAATTTGCTACACATATCTTTTCATAGCAGTCAACATTCTGATAGATGCAATGCCCGTATCGTTGATGAAGTTTACTTAATAAAGAGAGATGAGAACGAAAGAGGGGATTTCGTAGAGGTGTATTTGGTGCAAATTATTTACCCATATCCTATTTTTCCTTCTCATCTCTCTATGTATAAGTCTGTTTTGCCATTGGTCCTTTTTTTCAATCTGAATGTGAATTACTATCAGAAAACGACCTTGCTAATTTTTCTGTTAAAAACTAATATACATTTAACACTATCATTTTCATTTGTATATCTTACCATATTATCATATATACTCTAAAGACAATGTTTGATTGTATAATGTTTAATACTCTCTTTGTTCATTACTAACAGGTCTAGCAATGCAATCTAGTCATGGTTCGTATGTTGTAACGCTTGTCTACTTGATAATGTGCTTCTGATTATAAAAAGCTGTCGCTTTTTAGATTTTCAGTCGGCTTGTGATGTTGTTGTTGGTAAATGAAGATTTTATAGGATGCGTATATCTGTTCTTCAAAATTGATCAATACATAAGTTTTATAGTTATTAGTACATTTATTAATAAAATAAAATGTTTTTGTTTTTGGTTTAGGCTAGCAAAGAAGTCTCAGATGGTTTGAGTGAGGAGCATAAAAGAAATAGATATAGAGATTATGTATAAGGCATGAGGAAGGATTTACGTTTGATCCATTTGGTATTATAGGTAATTCTTTACTAATTACGAAATAATCCATTGAAAGACTTTTTATGATACAAATACCTAACTGCCTGCGAAACTAAAAAAACAGAATTGACGTGAGCTTAGGAAACAAACGGAACCAGGGTTTAAGAGACAGGTTTAGAAACTTTTGCTATGCTACTTCAAACAGAAGTTGAACCGTTAGAGCCCTGCTAAGCAAAAGTCGTGTGTGTCAAGTTGTTGGAACATTTAGCAATCGAATGTATATTCCTTTGCTAGAACTTTCAGCACCAAATGGATCCAAGTTTTCAGCGTGTGGTTCGTTAACTTCAAGGATATAATGGTCATCATGTTATTCAGTATTACATACATCAACTTCCCGCGCTATATCTCTTCAACATACAACGTTTAAGGAAAAACCAAGCTTTGAGAGATCGTTGAGTTAGATGATGAGGGTGTTTTTGATGATAACAATGTTATTGTCATCATTTTCATCATATATCTCGATGATCTTTGGAAGCTTGGGTTCTTTTTCCTCAAGCGTTTGAAGTTAGGGAACTATAATGCTTTTGGCTACTTAGAGTGGAAAACTGAAGAATGTCCAACGACGCTCGGATTCTCAAGGATAATTATATTCTTAACCATAGTTTTTAAGTTTATTTCAATGAACTTCATCTATATTTATAAGATATATGTATAATAGATGTAGTCTATTTATTTTTTCAATATCTGCATCTTTCTGACTTTGACTCAGATTTAGAATTTATGCAAAATTTAAAATTGTAACTTTGAGAGAAAAAAATATATGTCAGACAAAATCTATCGGATATTAGACTCCACATCAATGCGCGACCGCCTAATACCTCGTTTAATTACATAGTAAAGAATGAATAACTATAATTGGTGACAATTTTGAATAAAAGGTGGGTACAATCTCAAAAAACTTGATAGCACAATAAACAATTGATTGTAATTGAATGATTTAAGTTCTTACAAAGAATTGTAGTAGAAATCAACTTATTAACCACAACACTAAGGGTTGTTGTTAGCAAAACACAAGCTAAGGTATCTTGTTTGAAAAATCCATATATTTATGTTATTGAGACACACATTAAGTGTTTATACTTTTTATAATAACTATACGTTTGTGTATTTGATGGTTGGACAAATCTCATATATCATTCAATAAACCATGATACAATATATAATGTGTACAAGGATTATTCTAGAAGTGGGCTTGATCCCAAGACAATAAATATACTAACTATATAGGCTAACACTCCCCCGCAATTAGAGCGGGAGGACACTGGACACTCAAACTGGAGTGAAACTCCTCAAATAATGTTGAAGGTAACCATTTAGTGAAAATATCTGCAAACTAATAATGAGAAGGTACATGAAGCACGTAGATCTGACTTGAAGCAACCAAATCACGAATGAAATGTATGTTAATCTCAATGTGCTTCGTACACTTATGTTGAACCAGATTGCATGATAAATAAACAGAACTGACATTATCACAATAGACAAGAGTAACGGAAGATAAAGGAGTATGTAACTCACGTAGTAAATTACGTAACCAGCAAGTCTCAGCAACAGCATTGGTAACACCACGATACTTTGCCTCTGCACTGGAACAAGAAAGCGTCGGCTGATGCTTAGAGGACCAAGAGAGTAGGTTGTTGCCAAGAAATACACAATAACCTGAAGTTGAGCGACGAGTAGTAGGGAAACCAGCCCAATTCGCATCCGAATATGCAACCAAATCTATAGTAGAGGAAGAAAATAACTGCAACCCATAATCCAAATTACCACGAACATACAGCATAATCCGCTTAAGAGCCAAAAAATAAGGCTCCCGAGGATCATGCATATAAAGACACACCTGCTAAACTGCATAAGAAATATCCGGTCAAGTAAAAGTGAGGTATTGTAGAGAACCTACAAGACTCCGATAAAGAGTCGGGTTAGAAACCAGATCACCGTCACTTCCCGGTTTAGACTCAGTATCAATAGGAGTCCGACTGGGATTACAATTATCCATATGTGCCCTGTCAAAAATCTCAATAGCATATTTCTTCTGAGTTAAAAACAACCCCGAAGAATCATTTGAGCGGACCCAGATCTGTCATAGCAAACTCCTGACGTAACGATTTAATAATCTGCCGCAACAAACTCTCAGAAGAAGCTATGAGAACAATATCATCAACATACAATAACAAGTAAGCAGTATCAGTCTCTTGTCTGTAGATAAATAAAGAGGAGTCACAACGACTATGAGAAAAACCAACCCAAGTAATATAAGATGCAAACCGCTGAAACCAAGCTCGAGGGCCTATTTAAGCCCATAGAGAGACCGTTGTAACAAACACATATAATTAGGATGAACAGAATCTCGAAATCCAGGAGGCTATATAAATAGTCTCATAAAGATCACCATATAAGAAAGCATTCTTAACTTCTAGTTGATGAATCGGCCAATGTCGAGAAGCAGCTAGACTAAGAACAGTCTGAATAGTACCCAGTTTAACAACCAGACTAAAAGTCTCATCAACATCAACCCCCTCTAACCGGGTACTACCATTCGCTACAAGACGTTCTTTATAGCGACTAAGCGTGCCATCCGCCAGATACTTGTGGTGAAAAAGCCACATACAACGCATAATATTGGTATCCGGTGGTCTAGGTACTAAAGTCTAAGTTTTGTTTTTAATAAGCGCGGTATATTCATCACGCATAGCATTTTGCCAGTTTGGATCATTAAACACATCACGATAAGATTTTGGTAAAGGAGAGACCAAAGACACATGTACATTAAGACGCTTAGTGGGACGGTTAGTCCCTACATGAAAACGCGTAACCATGGGGTGAACCGAGTCAGGGTTTGGGTTACCCGGGGGATTTTGGATTATAGTGGGTGCATGTTGGTCCGAAATTGTTGTAGTTTGGTGCAGGACATCCATAGGTGAGAATTGAAGCTGGGTTGGTGTATGTTGGGCCACAGGGGATGGCTGTTGGACTGGTGAATAAAGTTGGGCCGAAGATGGGGAAGCAGGTATTGGTTGGGCCACGGTAGAGGACTATTGGGATGCGGGTTCGGTTGGATGTTGGTGGTGTGATAATGGATCAGTTTGTCGAATAGTTGGTGTGGTAAGGGTAGGATTTGAAATAATAGGGTGTAAGCGGAAGTAGATTTGGGTATGGTGGAGCCATAGGGAAACACGGTTTCATCAAAAGTGACATGACGTAAAATAATTATTTTGTTGGTATGTAGGTCAAGGTAACGATACCCTCTATGAGAAGAGGCAAATCCCAAAAAATAGAGGGTGTTGCACGTGGTTCAAATTTGTAAGATGGATAAAGGTGAGGGTAACATAAACATCTAAAAATGCTTAAAAGGGTATAGTGGATATATGTTTTGTTAATATGATAAATCATAAGCACGGTGTTGCCAAAACTTTCAAGGCTTATCAACATGAAGTGGACAATCAACTTGGAAAGACAATTAAAGCATTAAGATCGGATCAGGCTGGTAAATACATGAATCAAGAGTTTTTGGATCATCTGGTGGAATGTAGGATTATCTCCTAATTCACACCACTCTATGCACCACAACATAATGTGTATTTGAGAGAACTCGAACACAATTAGATATGATTCAATCGATGACTTATCATTGTTCTTTTTAGGATATGCTCTCAAGAGTTTTGCACGTATTCTCAAGGTATGAGGACGTGAAGCTTTGGTTAAACGTGATACTCCCGACAAGATTGAATCCTTATCCATTAGAAGTAAAAAAACATCAACTTGATAATCTACATTTCTCCTAAATCATTGTGTTCGGTAAGAAAGATAAAAGCTAAAAGATGTCACCTAATCAAGTTAGAGATAATTCAAGTGAATATTAGATAGGCATAGATCTATAACAAACTGTTAATACAAATAAACCGTAAAAGCGTTTAATTATATTCTACGATCTTCCTTTGTTTTGATTAATAACAAAACACAACTTCATCAAAAACAACAAAAGTCATAAGTTCTAAACCAATAGTTTTCTAACCTCATTTCTCTCATAAACAAACTCTTTATTTAAATACTTTCTTAAAGTAAAAATGTATACCTTTCACATTTTAACCACTTTATTATAAAATATTTACAAAAACTTTTAAATATTTTAAAACTAATAAAAGACCTCTTTCTTACCAAATCTGAAAACAATCTAGAAAGATTACCTATGATCTTCTAAGATTTTGTAATCTAAAATTCGGATTTGGTTACTGTGGGCCGGTGCCATTGATTTTGGCTGTCGGTTCCATTCTCCAATGGCATCGGCAGAACCGGGCTACAATAACTCTCTTGCCTATAAATACCAACTCATTTCTCTTGGTTTAGGCACTCATCCTAATAACTCATCTCTCTAAATATTCAGCTAATCACTGATCTTCTATCATGATTCTCTCTTTTTAGTGTTTTGTAGATTTCCTAATAAAAGAAGTTCTACCGAGTATGCCCTTCGAGGATCAAGTTCTTCGACTCTCTTAGAGCAAGGGTATCCCATCACTCATGGATCAAGTCATTGATCTCAAGATATCATTTCACATTCATTGTAATCAAATAAGTGAAAGTCATACGACTAAGTGTTGCTTATAAGAGTTTGGTGTAAGTTGCAAATGGTGATTGGTGTTTGGCACCTAATAGAGGGCAAGCACATAAACATAATAAGTTCCATATTGTTGGAACATGATATCTACTTTTGTATCATAATAGGGTGAAAATTTGTATGAAGACATGGTTCTTCCATGTAGAACCTGGTGTTTAGCTTTAGCCCCAGATAAAAGGGTAAGTAACGTTGTGAGGCTTCTTCGCCGGTTAAAAAGGAGTATTGGTGAATAGTGTATTTGAACTCTCGAGTCGGTGACTCGGAAAGTAAAGTAGGGCAAGGTAGGTGACCTTGTAGCCAAACCACTATAAATAATGTGTCAGATATCCTTTTCTTATCATATCATATCATATCTTTATTAATTATGCTTAATCACTTTGAGATCTAAAATTAGAAAAAGAAATAAAAATTAAAAAAAGGATTTTAATTGGAAAACTATTCAACCCTCCCTTCTAGTTTTCCACAATTGGTATCAGAGCAGGTTACCGAAGATTTTTCAAATAAACTGTATTTAAAAAATCTTCAATTATTCCATCGATTTTTTTTTCAAAAAAAACATAAGACATGTACACATTCTTCCATTATATGTTTTCTTAAAAAGCTCGGCGTAGGAAATACTTGCAAAAGAGTGGAGGCTGTTTCGGGCTAGCCCAACAAGCCGGTTCCGCCGGTGCCGTCAACCAACAGTACCGGCTAAGGTAAGTTAACAGAACCGCAGGTATGAACACTCTTTTGTTTGGGCTTCTCTTTATTATGGGCTCACATATTTTTTTTCCTTTTGGACTCAAATTTTTCAAAACTTGTATATTTTCTTTTGACTTAACCAAAACCTAAAAACCAGTATCCTATGGATTTTTTTTCAAGAGTTCAAATAAATTTTTATAATATCCTCAATCTTAAATATGATATTCTACTCTTAGAACAAATCTAAATAAAAAAAATTCTTTAATTATCAGTTGCTCCTATTCAAAATTTTCTAATTTTAAGGTACACTATCTTCTACTTTCGCTATATAAATTGTACTGTGAATTATTCATATACACTCTGTTAAATAATTAAAATAATTCTGTCACACCATTTCCCGAGTTCAACACTCTCTATTTCTGAAAACCTACCTTATCTACATTATGGTGTCTTGGCGCAAAATCTCAAGTGTTAAAACTCATTCAAAATTCAAAATCCACTTCACACTTTCCCATAACCCATCGCCGCATCTACTCTATATAAAATCACACATCTCTCTCCTCTTTCATTTATCCTTCAATTTAAAATTTTCAAACTTCTTCTCATTTTCCTCCCTCAAGCTATAACCGGTTACCTCATGGAAGCTATCTGGGAAATCCTAAGCCCCGTCTTGATCGCCATTATCATCTCTCTCGTGATGCTCATATATCCTATGATCAAGTTTTCGCATGGAGACGTGTTCTTCATTCTAGGTTTTTATATTACTGTTGTATTCCCTATTTTATGTATCACGTTATGGGTTGAATCAATGTATATGTAATCTTTCTTTAAGTTTTTTTTTCACTATAACCTATTGCTTTATGTTTCTATAGAAAACAAAAAGAATAATAAGAAAGGCATATTACACTCGCACAAAAAAAAACTAATAATAATAACACCAAAAAAAAATTCAAAACAAACCCTGGCCGGTGCCATTATAAAACCAAGCCGGTTCTGTTCTCCGAATGGCACCGAAAGAACCGGGGAACTGACATAACTAAATGTCTTCTTCTCTTTTCTTACTGTTTGAAACTCACACACCCCAAGAAATCACCATTGAAGAATCTTGCTAAGTTTCACCCATTTTCACATCTCTAAACTTCCAATTGTAAGTTTTAATTCATACATAGTTTTGATAATCTTTTCTTATTTTAATTGCTTGCAAAAATTAAATTTTAGGGATTAAAATTCCTTAGATCATATCACCCAAAATTTGTTTTTACACAAAGTAATTAGTCTTAAAGTAACCTCAGTTAACATATTGCACCTTGATCCCTGTTAAGGAATACACCCATGCACATTCTTTTATAAAATAAAATAAAAACATTTAAAAAAAAGGGTAATGTTAAAAGGAATTACATTGTTAATTACCGTAAAAACTACGACAAAACTGATCATTTTCGAAAAACTTTAGGCATTTGAAAGTAATTGTGTCTTTTCTTATTTTCTTAAATTTTAGGAGCATCATGCCGAAATCAACCGACGTTGATCATCATGACAACGCCTTCTACATCCCCGTGTATTATCGTACCAGAGGTTTTACCGGCGAAGAAAGGGAGGTTAACAAGTCTCTCATAAATCGACTCTTTCACAAAGGACGGGTCGTCCTTCCTAACTTCCTCGAGGACGAACCAAATCTTCGCAACATCTTTGCAGCAATTGGTTTTGATTGTCTTCTTGACATTGATGAACAAATTTGCCCCGTCTTTGTTCTACAATTTTACAAAAGTGTTCGTATTATTGAAATCTCAATGGAACTCTCTCCATTCCTTTCGTCATCGACAATGTCAAAACCACTCTCACTCTCGAAAACTTTGCTTAAATTCTCAAAATTCCTTGTGAAGGTGTGTGTGTACACTTCCGAATGGCCTATCTCATCCCTTTCAAGACATTGTGATCCTCACCCCAACCTCTATCTCACGAAGATCCAACCTTGATTCGTGACGCCTTATTCCACACAAAAACGGAACCCAAGTACCGAAAAATCAAAGGAGAAGATGTTGTCCTCGACCCCTTTCAAATGATCAACACCGAATTAAGAGATAAATTTAAAAAGTGGAGCACTATCATTAGTGAAAATGTCATAAGCCTCACCGGTCACAAAGATCAACCCAATGCATCCTTGTCTCACCATTGGCAAACACTTCAATCTTGCTTACTGGTATGTGCTTAATTACACATACCTTTTACCTTTAAAAACGAGCTAAAATAACCAAAAACGGACTTAAAATGCCAAATATACGCTTGTTTTGCTCATTGTATTATGCAGGAACGGATAACTAAGAAAAG